>CM056377.1:120107080-120267080 GCA_029718625.1 Synaphobranchus kaupii
TGAGAATAAATGGCTCACTTTTTGTAGAATGCAAATGTTATTAATGATGAGAAAATGGAAGCGTAAGACATACGAGTTATTAAAATCCCCGCGACTAGCTCCTGAAATTTGTTTTGGCAGATTGATATTTCAGCGTTGTAAGAAACTACTTCATTTGCTGGGTGGCAGTGGATCAGATTGTAAATTGGCCAAAGACAAATTGATGCAGAAATTTGATTAAATATTTGATAGCACAGTGGATGTGGATTCTCAGTAGATCGCATACAAAAGTGACAGAAGCCTTATGAGGTGGCAAAAGGCTTATATTCCAATATATCTGAATACTTTAATCCTTGTTGCAGAAGGCAGCGATTGCCATTTTGAGCCTTACCTTGCTCAAGAGTGTTGAACCCATTTGTCCACTTTTTTCAACTGAATTTGCTCGTTCCTCCGAAAATGTATTTTGAGTATCGAAAGCCAGTTTTGTGAGTACAATTTACGAAAGTGACGCTCATTTGATCGGGGTAGTTCAAAATGACCGCGTGGTCAGATCTAATTTGACGGTAATGAAAATGCAATCGGAGTTCTAATATTTACTAAGATTCCAATATAATTAGATTAAAGCAGTAATATGTTGCCGCAACACGCACTAAATGCCTATGTGTCGCTGCATTGCTGTTCTGAAGGCGGTGCACACTTCCAGACGACTGGAGCGTGCAGCTGTTTCCAGGCCCAGTGGGGACAGATCCTCCATCCACAGTCTGAATTCAAATCTCTCCCCCCCCCCCCCCCCCCCCAGCCCTGCACGTCTCTCTCCGCCTGTCACTCACAGTCCCAGGGCAGGTCCGGAGAGGGTTCCGACGATTCCGTTCCCCAATCAGACTCTACATGGGGAAACGGACCTCTCCTTCGCAGGCCCTGTAATTCGTCCCGACCAACTCAACCTCCGTGACGCCATTGAGGGAACCTGTGAGCGACTGCGAGGGGGGGGGGGGGGGGGGGGGGGCGGGGCGGGGCGGAAGGCCCGTGAGCCGCGGCTAATTAAGGCGCATCCGCAGAGGTCAAAACGACGGCGGAACAGCGGAGCCCCATGAATTTTAATGGCACGGGGGACTTTTTTGATATTCAGATCAGCGCACGACACCGCTTAGCGCTCTTGCCACCTCTCTCTCTCTCTCTCCAGAGCACGCCCCCCCCAACCCCCTCATGCTCCCACTGACCTGTGTCTGGATATTAGCCCAGAGCTCCTGGGTACACGCGTGTATCGGATTGCACGCTCACGTGGGTATGTCTTTGGCCGAATGTCACAGAAAAAATTGTCAGAATTATGGTATTTCGAAGTGGAAGCCAACGAGCTAGTGGCGTGTTGCACTTGTTCCTGCCGTGCACAGATATGGCGTATTGAATCAGCTTCACACGGGTCAAAACGTCTCCATTTTCTAAATGCCGATGCTGCCTGGCAGCTTGTGTCATTGACCTTTACTACAACATGATAATATGACAACTGTATGTACTGTGTTTCTCAAGCTGGTGGACCTCAAAGGTGTTTGTTTTCTGTGAGTGCGTGTGTGTGTGCGTGCGTGCGTGCGTGTGTATGTGTGTGTGTGTGTGTGTGTGCGTGCATTTATGTGTGAGCGCAAGTGGACTTGTGTTTGTGTGTGTGTGGTGTGTGCGCACGTGTACATGCATGCAAACAGACACCATAGATTATGGCTAGGATTCTGACAGACAGAACATGCGGTATATTTTCATTTATGCACACGTACAGAAAGTATAGCCAGAAAATGGCCTATATCATATATCAAAATGAATACTCAATTCAACAGCCAAGCAGTAGCTTGTTGATGAAACATAAGCTCCTCTTGTGAATTTAGGCTGCCGGATTTGAAATTCTGTCACTAATGGAAATATTACTTGTATGTTTTTCTTCACTGGTTATTGTGTTTGGCCGTCAGTTTTACTGTGGTGGCGATGGCAGTCTTGCTTGCATGGAGAGAATGCCAGATGAAATAAAATGACATTGCAAATTTAAACAAAGCAATATTGTCCTATAATTCAGCAGCCCATTCTTCTTTCACTATTATTTTTGTATATTGCCGTTTTCCAGGTAAACGGGGAACCGAAGAAGGTAATGGTCTATTCATTGTTCAGAGTCGAATAAAAATACAGCGGTTTTGAGGTCAGCGGTCATGTTTCTCAAACAAGCAACATGCAAGCTACTGTCTGCGATGTGCAATTGATTTTTGCTGCTCATTAAAGCACCTCCACAAGAACGAGAGGAAAGAACACTGCTCCTTGTGACAATGGCATTGATCTCGCAATGAAATTACATTTCTTACAAATTCGCCTGACACTGTGGTTTCCATGGCAGCGAACATCACTCATAACATACAGGGATCATTTAAATATATAATTAATTTGGATTCATATTGTCTATCTGTAAAGAAATCTGATTGCAGGATTTAAAGAGATAATTCTATTACGTAATCAAGGTGCAAGGCTACTATCACCATTACCTGCTTCCAAATGCTACGTTTAAAAAACAAAGACACTATACATGTACTGACATTTAATTGTACGTGAGGATATTGGAACGTGGAAAAAATGCATCTCGCTGCTGATCGAGTATAAATGGGTGCGCCTTCGAGTAACTCTGGACCGCTAACAAATTAGTAAATATTTGTGAGCTCAATGTTTGCAAGCTGCAGTTTATTGAGCGATTGTGAGTCAACGGCACAATCTGTTGGCAGATCTCTGTGATAAAACGCGCTGGGGGACTGCATTAATGCAGTACTCAGAGCAGGTGTAGCTCTATCTCCCCAGGAATCAGTTAGCCGGCTACCGTATCAGCCGTACCTCAATTTAGCCCTTGACTTTGCTGTAATGCTGCTCTATCTGTGAAATAAAGAGCTCTGGAATTGTACACAGGAAGAAGTCTTTATTGTACTATGCTGAGATATATACTGCCTGGCCAAAAAAAAAGTCGCCGTTGCACCCGTCATGCATAGTGCCCACTGTACAAGCCTCTGGAGGCAGTGTTATGATCTGGGGTTGCTTCAGTTGGTCAGGTCTAGGCTCAGCAACATTATGCAGCAATAAAATGAAGTCAGCTGAGTACCTGAATGTACTGAATGACCAGGTTATTCCATCAGCGGACATATTCCAGGATGACAATGCCAAGATTCATTGGGCTCAAATTGTGAAAGAGTGGTTCAGGGAGCATGAGGAATCATTTTCACACATGAATTGGCCACCAGAGTCCTGACCTTAACCCCATTGAAAGTCTTTGGGACGTGCTGGAGAAGACTTTATAGAGTGGTTCGACTCTCCCATCAGCAATACAAGATCTCGGCCAAAAATTGAATGCAACTCTGGACGGAAATAAATGTTGTGACGTTGCATAAGATTGTCGAAACAATGCCACGACGAATGTGCGCCATAATCAAAGCTAAAGGCGGTCGAACTAAATATTAGTGTGCGACTTTTCTTTTGGCCAGGCAGTGTATAATGCAGAAGAGACGCGTGATTGTCTTGTCAACATTTAACTGTTGCCATTTGGGTCGATCTCTGTTGACCTTTAATGGCACACGCACATGCACGCGCGCACGCACGCACGCACGCACGCACGCACGCACACACGCACATATAAACACAGGCTAGTTATTTTCTGCCTCCAGGGAGATCCACCAATCAGATATCAGGAAAGAGCTTCTGAAATTGGCCCAGGCAGGTGATGTCACATTTCCATTCTCGTCACTCACAAATAGCCAAAGTTACACTAAAATAATTGCTAAGGTCTGAGTCATAGGGGACTTCGGGGCAGTGATTCAATAGTTTTCAATGCTGAAAACGCGATCTGATGACAGCTTGCAATTCAAGAGGGAAAAATCATTAAATTTTTTTGTTTTTTTTACTCAGAGTCCATATTGACAAGCTCCCGACTCATTTTGCACCCTGTGCGCCATATTACATCGCATATGAGAAACCATTTTAAAAATATATAATATGTTTCTGCAAGGGAGAACTGTTCATCCTAATGCCGGTCCCAGTATGGTGCCATAACCGTATCATTTATGACCTTACTGCAATTACGAATCTATAAAATGGCCTCTGTCATTGTGAATAGTAATACCCTGAAATAGCAGCTTTGCAACAGTTGAACAGCAGTTGAACATTTGCTTTTGAATCGAGCCTATCTACACCTTCTCCGGCATTTCTCAGTGAAACATTGAGCCATTGAAGTCTACACAGCAATTTTTTATTGAATGGTGTATCATTTTAATCCAATCTTTTCTCTCTAGAACTGAGATTGAGGGAGAGAAATTAAATGATGTGTGCTTAAAGTGAAAACAACTTGGGGAAAATCGTGTTTAGACGAATTGCTGTCTTAAAGGGGAATTCCACCCAAAAATTATGTTTGGTTTATAGAAAAGTAGCTCTCCTCCTGATTAAAATGAGCTCTCAGCCAACTTTATACCTGTAGTGAGAGCAGAGATATAGCCCCAAACTACTGCGCATGTACCAGGTACTTGCCTTAGAATGAACTACAACAGCCACAAAGCTTACAGTTAAGACAACAGGTTACCACGCCCACTAAATGATGTTACAGAAGCAGAGGTCAAGGGGCTGGGCATTTTACTGCTAGTGTAGTGCCTGCCTGTCTGTAGTGTTTCTAGGTTAGAGATGAGAGAGGCCTCATAACTCGCTAGCAAGTTAGCCACTAATGTAACAGTTATACTGAGAAAATACCACCATCATTATCTCTCCAGAAAAACAGGGGAAATACGGCCCTTCATTTATCTACGTTCGGTATCATGAAAACATTAGCCAGAAATCTGTAACGCTTAGCTAGGCTGCGCACCCCGGTTCCATGTCGGAAAATCAACCCCTAGCCTACCTCCCGTTTTTCAGTATGAACTGCTTTTATATTGACCAGCATGCCGATACAGAATATTAAACCTATACAATTAAAAGTTAAAACGTCATTGTTGTAGGCAACTTGTTAGCCGTTTTTAGCTATGTTTGCTAGCAAAGCCCAAACTTTCGCATCAATGACGCATTTATCACCCCGATATCCGACCTCCTTCCATTAACGAATGCAAGGTTAGCTACTATAACCTACTGTATGGCAAACATTTTAAAACCCAATTTGTTTCATGCCAAGAACCCCGTTTCTAACAACAGCTAACGCACTAGCCCAAAAAAAAAAGACATTGATTCTGTAATCGAATTCTCAGAGCAAAACCGTTCAATTCTGGTCAGCTAGCTAATGTTAGTCTACTTAATGGTTATGGATCATAATGTAATGTTAGTTGACATGGTTCCTTACCGAGTGATTCAATAAGGCAGAGGAAGATGTAGGCTACAGGGAATCGGGGAATAGCAGAGGAGCACCACTCTGTAACCGACAGCACTCGTCCTGTTTGGTTTAGTTTGCTAAAACATCTTTAGGAAATAACTCAGCCCATCAATGTAATTTTCTGACATTATAATAAAATAGCAATGATAGCTTGATTGATCTACGATGTGCCTGTGTTCTGGTCTGTGGTCCCTATTCAGAAGAGGGAGATGCAGGCAGCAATTCTTCCCTCGCTGGCTCCGCCTACTTGCAATGTAATTTACACACCCACTTGAAAACACTGTAGTCTTTCAAAACCTAGGAAGTGGTAGAGGTATACGGCATTTTGACGGATACCTCGACCAAACTTTATATTCAAATAACTCACTACAGATTTTTTTTTTTTTGCCAGCCACAAAGAAAGACTTAATTAGTTGCGCCATGATCTGTTCAATAAGGTTGTTTTTGGGTGGAATTCCCCTTTAACCGGGTTAATAAGATAACTGAAATTGTTAAGGAAGTATTGCTCTGATCAAATTTTACATATTCATGATGTTTCACGATATGCCTTCACAAGGCTTGACTGCATTTGTATGCAGTTTAGGTGATAGCAGTAACTGCATTTGATTTAGGCCAATATGGAGCATGATCTATAATATGCGATCACAGTCACACATTATTTCAGTTTTTCCAACTGTATAGATTGGAAATGTGTTAAATGGCACTTATTTCAGATAACTTGGAAAAGAGAATATGAACATATTGTAGACCCTGCTCCATATTGGCCGAGTTCAAATACGCCTCTCAGAGCCAAATGTGTCCAGTTACATCATAGTAACTACATCCACTGCCTTCAGTGCACCAGACCAAATATTATAGTGTAACGTCAAGAAGTCCAAAGTTATATAAATCAAACTGTGTGTTCAAACTGCAAGTAACTTTGAACTTTTCTTTCAATATCCTTTTTAAATAGAAAATATTTTTACAATGCATTTTTCCTGCTATCCTCTGTTTTTTGACATGATTCAATAATTTACAAGTTTGTTGATGGATTTTTTATTTTTATTTTATTTTTATTTTTATTTTTTTGCGGGGGGGGGGGGGATGTATCAATACAGAACTATTCAGGATCTATTCAGTGAGATAATCTGAGTTGAAAACACTGGCAACAGTCTACGGAAACGTGCCTGGGATTTACTCATCATCTCTAATGGATAAAACTGAGAATTAAGCACAGATTTTAAAGGATGACCTCTTGTTTCTTTGCACTCCATACATATTGAATTATTCAAATACATGCAAATGTAAATATATTACTGCGACGAATGCATTAAAATTGGGAGGAGAATTAGAAAATGGGGTCCCATATTTTTTTCCCCCCTTGAATATAATATGTCGTAAGCCTCTGAAAAAGCATGTATTAATTTATTATATTATTATAATTAAAAATATTGTATTATATCCACGTAGGAGCATCGTGGTATGATATTCTTATTACTGTGTGAGGTTTTTCCCTCACAGCCGGGTTGTGTCAGGTGATGCGCCATCCATCATGATCATGGTCTGCTGCCGGGCCCTCCCCCGTGGCTCCTGTTCGCTGTGTTTAAAATAAACAGCTGTGTTACCTTGGCGTCAGGGGTGTTTGCTACACCGCCCCTGTCGTACCACTGCAGTGTTCTTCCTTCTGGGGGCCGCAGGGGTGTTGCCATTATTTCTACAGACCAACTCTTGGACAAGCGCTGCTCCCCAACTGCCACCTGCTTGTGCGGCAAGAAGCCCCCTACTGTTCGGTATATTGCAAATCACAAATGTGTTGTTTTGGGCATTCTGGCACAAAATGGCTGCTGCTGTGCATTGCAGGATGTGATTTAGGCAAGCAGGAAAAGAACTGTAAAAATGTGCTTCATTCATTCTATGAGGGACCTCAACAGGACAATGGTGACTATTGCAAATTATAATAATAACATGAATTTTGGAACTTGTTTTTTTGGGAAACAAGCAAGTCTGCGGCTACAGTAAGGTGTTTTTGTTCCGTGACATAACATTGTCCTCACTGTATTGTACATAAATTAGCACACACACACACACACACACACAAGCAGTGTTCCCGGTTTGCTGCTTTTGTTTTCGGAGTGCCCATGACGGTTGAAAAAGGGCGCGCTCCGGCCCCTCCAGCAGCGTGCAGCATTCAGTGTCACTTAGCATGATCCCCGTGGTCTGTATTGCATCTCAAATCCTCTCGCGAGGTAAAATTGACCATCATAGCCTGCCGTGTGTATTTATTTTTCTTTTTTCCTTTCCTCTCCAAACACATCATTAAAATTCTCTCAGGTCAGTCAATCGTCTGATTCAAAGTGCTGAAAGGAGAGGCTTGTCTTGCTGGTGCTCTCTGATGTGAGCGGTGCCCCCTCTCCCATAACTCAAAAATGTCATCACCCCCATCCCCTTCCCTTCTCTGATTCCCTCCAGGCCCACGGGAGCTCATCTTGTCGATGACTAAACAGACCCGTTCTCACCTTTGTGTATCGCTACCTTTTTTTTTTTTTTCTCGTTCCTTTCCTCTCTGCCGTCGAGTGCATTTTCCCCTCTTGATTGCCTCGACAGTTCCATTAAGAGGGGGGAAGGTGATTGTGCATTGTGTAAAAAAAAAAAAAAAAAGAATAAATCCCACACTACACTTGACTAAACACAGTTCTGCTCTCTGGGGAGGCTTCTTGTCCGTGTTCACTTTCTGTTCGGGGCGGCAGTTGTGACACAAAATGGCCTCCGTGTAGCCAACTGTCAGCAGGGAGGAAAGGTCTGTGGAGAGACTGAGAGATGGAGGAGGGGGAGGGACTCAGCCACTAACAGCTTCAGCTTTATTAACCTCCTTGTCGGTTTTTATCTATTTATTTATTTGCATGTGCTGCTTCAGATCCCGGCCACGTGCGAACATAGGCGCAGGAAAACTCAATCTATTCTCGCTCTTTCTCTAAGCACCCAATTCAATTTTGAGCGCAGCGTGATGTCCGGCCTGACCGTAATGGTGTTTGGCAATGGTCTTTCCACGTATCGTCGACCTGACGCATTTCGCAGCGACGGCCCCGCATTCCCATTTAAGCTTGCTGGGAGTCTCCGGGGAGAGACGCAGATTAAAGCTTTTCCCGGGCCCGTCACCAAGGCAGGAACGTGTTGAGGTATTTCAATTCTCACACTTAGCGAGTAGAAAGCTGCTCTTTTCAGTTCCGTGGGAGACCAAGCCACCCGCTATTTCGGAATTATTTGTTCAAAAACGGCAACATTGCTCTGTTTAGCTACATTGTTGCATTTGTTGATGGGACGTAGGACAAGCCTGTCATTACACAATTTTCCTACCTTTTTGGAAAATGCAGCCATTTTACCCTGCAACACTGCTTCAAGACTACTGTTACAATCTTTTTTTAAATTTTTTTACATTTTATCACAATGGTGAGGAGTTCTTTGTAACATGGTTGCTTCCCGTTCTGCAGCGAGTGGCGTTTTTTAAGCGATTTCTCCACTGATGTAATTTAATCATGTCGGAGGTGTTGAATCATTAAGGGCGTCAGCGGCAGTCTCTTCTACTGCAACACTTAGCATAATTTGAAGCAATTACACTGGGCACGATAATGAGAACAACACTTTCTGTGGCAGCTTTCTGGTTTCTCCTGTGCCAGATAGGGAAGGCCAGCGCATGCACAAATGGAAACTGCACTGCGTTAAGAGAAGCGCCCAGGTGCAAGTCTATCACCCTATACCTAATTGGATCTGCCACCTCACGTGAACTCACGTTCTGATTTCATGGAAACGCCCTTTTTCGCTTCCTTCATAGCCTTCTGAGCCTTGGCCCAGGCTCCATAATATGGAAGCCGTTATCCATTATGATATGTTTGTGATTTCATCATTTTCACACGAGATTTTCAAACAAACACTGATTGTTTTTTTTTTTTTTTGCATATCTCTTCCAACACCGTATGCTGTTACTTAATATCTCTATTTAATGTAGTGTGTCTTCAGGCACAATAATGTTTTTTTATTTTTTTACTTAATGGTGACAAAGAAGGGGTCAATGAAGATAAACAGAATAAAACATTTACGGCTTCATATGATTGTGAGGATCAGATGACGATTCTGCCCTGGATATCCTGGCAGCGGGAGATAAAATGAAGCTTTTTCGCGCACAGATGTGGTTTTGTTTTTGACAGCTTTTAATCCATTATTTCGCTTTTACCGCCCATTTTTAGCCACTTCTACCCACTCTGTAGTTCACCAGCAGTGCTGTGCATTCATTGCATTCGTAGTCTGTGTTATGTTTGTGCAGCTGGCCCAGGTGGATGGCAGATGCCCAAGCAGCCATAAGGGTCACTGTGCTCTGCACTGGGATGATCCCACTCCATGAAAACAAGCCTATTCGTGTGATGTCATCATGGCCCATCATGCACTGCTCTGGGAACCTGCGTCTCAGTGGGCCAACCCACTCGGCAGCCCCCCTGCACAGGCCTACTTTCTTTCTAAACCTTATACACCTTTTCTTTTATATTACTACTTTTTACTTTGTTCTAATTTTTCAAAATTTTTTTAGTTAAAGGCTAACCTGTGCTTCTCTCTAATGCACAACGAGGAGATGGGTGCCATTCCAGCTGAAACTATCCCCCTTGGGCGACACTATGGCCAATTACACATTGTCCTGTGGGGCCACAGCCACTACTGGTATGGCCTTTCATTTCTCGCTCTTGGGGAACACCCCTGGCACAGGAATAGTTCTTTAGTCATAAACTGGGAGGGCTTACGTACACATAATCGCACGCACTTCTGCATTGTAGCATGGTAAGAGTCAGAGGCCTTCTGTGATGGTTAGAACACGTGCACAGCCAGGGTTGGAGGACAGACCGTTTCTCAGGCGGTGCAATTCTTCAAAGACACATCTTCAAGGCCCTCATTTGAATAAATCCATTTTCATTCACCTCACTTTATTTATTTATATAGTTATTTCATTTTTTTTCTTTCTTTTTTCTAAGGAGGCAATTAGCCGGTGTTCCAAAAGCTCATCAGTCAGAGAGTCAGCCAGCGGCAGCCCCCCTGTCAGGTGTTTTCTTTATCAGTTTCGCTCTCTCCATCTTTCCCTCCCACTCTGTCTCTCTCTTTTTCTCACGTTCCTTCTCCCCCTGTCTTTTCCTCTCTCTTAAACTGGGGCCCATTTATCTTCCTCAGAGGCATTAGCTGACGCGTTTGAGACAGGAAGGCCGGGGGTTTGTGCAGACGGAGCGCAGCTCTCCTTCGGCCCATCAGGGCAGTACAGGGAGCCCCATCTAGTAATGAGCCCTGGATTCGCTAGAGAGCACTCTCCCTGGCCGCATAAGAGCCGGACACCACGGACTGAGCTTTGAGTCCCACACAAGCACATGCACCCACACACATACACATACAGACACATACACTGTTCTATTGTCAGAATTTGTACTCCCAAGAGGTGCAATGCCTGGAGTATGAGCATTGTACATGTAACACTAATGGCATGAATTTGTACTGCTGAAACTGAAACATCAGCTCAACTGTGTGTGTGTGTGTGTGTGTGTGTGTGTGTGTGTGTGTGCATGGAGCTGGGAGAGGATTCTAAAGAACTGTCCGGTTGCTATGGATATAAAGGTTTGCCATTGGGGAGGGAAATGAGCAGTGGATAATAAGTGATTAACTATGTAAAACAGTGGATTAATTAAAACTAATTACCATTAGGTCTGCATTAAAAGCATTATGCGTCAGCATCTATATTTGCATATGCATATGTAGGACAATATATGGAAGAAAATTTGCATAATGGTTGCAAATAGGACCTAGACCCTATGCAGTGGTTTGCTGCAGATGTGAATATTTTTTTCTGGCTGAGGTGACCTTGACAACTGCATGCATAAGTACTTTAGTCTCTGAAACCAAATATGTAAGCAATAATCAACGACGCGAAGCGGAGGGTGGTTGCCTCAGCGGAGTGCGGTTAAAACCGTGTAACGCACACCTCAGAGTTGATTATTGCGCTTATACCATGGTTACCAACAATGATTATATAGTTACTTTCATATTTATAGATTTTTATCGATTTAATCAGCTGAAATTTAAATATACTTCCGCAGCTCTTTGGGCTTGTTGTTTTTGCGTTGTCATGCAAAACAGCTGGTTGGTAGTTCTAATTGAACAGAAAACATCTCATTGCTAATTCTATTTCTGGTTACTAGTTCTATTTAAGTGCGTTGCTATGCAAACCCTCTCGTCGTTAGTTCTGAAAATAATTGATTCTATCGGGGAAAAATAGTTCCTTCTCGGTTATAACATACAATTGGCACCAATTCTGGTTATTTTTGTCATGAAATTATTTAAGAACATTGTATGAAACCATAACTCAATCAGATTCAACATTACCTCCCTCTCTCTGTCTTGCTTTTTAAAAATGGTTTGGTCACGCAGTGTGTAGCAGATTCGCATCATGATGTCCTATGGGACCATCTAAAAAATACTAGCCTACGGAGTTTGTTAGATGTAACTTATCGAAGAATTTTCACTGGATAAAAAGTTTTCTACATATAACCTATAGGCTACAGATTAACATGCTTTGTGAAGTAGCCTAGCTTGCATTCACAAGCAGTCAGCGTGTTGCCGACGTCAATTTACATGCAAATTCCTACTATGATAAATTTGTGTTTCCAACTGAATAAATAATGCACTTCTAACCACAAAAATATTTTGCTATATTGAAGTAGTTGTAACTAAGATATCTGCCGAATACAAACTTTTTAAAATCTGTAGATTAATGTTGTTTACCGATTTTTATAAATCAGATGTATGCTGTTGCTACGGCAACGTTAACTTCTACCTTAGAGACGGATTTATGGCTCGCATTAAAAAAAAAGATTAGGCTACGCATTGCACATAAACACCATGCGCTTTGCGCGATAATGTAATTATATAGCTAGCTATATAATTACCTCGCCACGTATTGCATTTGCATTATCTGAAAGACAATGACAAAAGTTTATCGTAGCCAAAGTTAGCCTACTATTTGCAGCATACCTACGAGGCGAAGTAGCCGTCTGCCATAGGCTACAGTAACGTTAGTCACTGAGGAAAATAAAGTAGGTAGGCTACATTCGTTTACTTCATTAATTCACTTTATTTATTCCAATTATTTTCTAGAACGTCTTGAATTGACCGGTCATGTTTGCCATTCCCAGGTTGCGTAGTACTAGCTGGCCAGGCAGGCAGCGTATTAATTTAGAACTGTGATTAAACTTGTGACCCGGATGACTGACCGGTTATACAGAATAACGACCAGTCATTGACCAATCAGAATCGAGTATTCACCCATACCATGGTATAAATATAAATAATATATATAAATAAATCTCTTTTTAGCATATTGACCAAAATGGCTCAGGCATGTATTGAGCTCCATTCTGGACCTGAGAGTTGGGAGCATTCAATTTAATGCTGCATAAGAATATTAAACCCAGAAAACTGCTGACAAAATATGTATTTGACAAATATATGTCATGGTTTTCTACCCTGTTTCCCGATGCGGTCGTTTTCCTCGGTGGCCACGCGAGGGCGCTGCCCTTTTGGTAGATGCTTGCTCCGCCCTGCTGAGTTGGCGGAGCTTCTGTTAATGCGTTTACACCTGTGCGTAGTCACCGGAGAGATATATAAGCCTACCGTTTCCTTCGTTCGGGGCTTCGACATTAATTGTTTATTGTTCATTGTTTGTACTGTGGTGTTATTGTTGGCTGTGAGTTCCCGTACCATTTTGGCTACTCGCCTATTGTTAACGTCTCTTAGTTGAGGCAGGGCTTATTTCTTGCTGGCTTGGTGGTTGGTTATCTTGTAGGAGTTTGGGACCGTAAATCTCTGCTCTATTTTGCCTTTATTTGTGCTTTTTCTCCGTGTATGGAGTTTTGGGCGATTCTGTTCAGAACAGTAGTTCTGTTCGCCTTTCGGCACATGTCTTCCCATAGGGAGATCGGGCGTTTCGCTTCTACTTAGTTCTTAGCTCGTAGAAGTATAGAGTAGTAGTTTCTCTGGTCCATTTTCGCCTGTTAAGGGTTCTTACTGAGAGACCTGGCGTTTTGCTTCTACTCAATTCCGTGTTACTGTGAGCCAGTAAGTAGCCTTGGTACGTATTTCCCTGTTTGGTCTCCTTCTCGTGGACTATGTTCCCCTTTGTTGTGAGTCAGGGTTTTATTTATATTGAGGCTGTCGTGCTATTTTGCGTTGGTCTTTTGTTGCAGCCGTCCTGTACGACCTTTCTACCTGCGGGACTATTTTGTTTGGAACTGTTGTTCTGTTTCGTTCTCCGGGTGTGTCTCTTTATATGGAGCTTGGGCGTTGTTGTGGACGTGTTTGTGTTTGACTGCGTGTTTTCTAATAGCCTCGGAACATTAGCTCTCTGTTCCATTTCGCCTCGTTTCATTTGTTTACTGAGAGGCTAGGGCGGTTGTTCCTATTTAAGCTTGCGTTAGTCTGTGGATATTAAAGTTATGGGACGCCGGTGCTCGTCGGCTCACCTGTAAAATGTTTCTCTCTCCTGGGAGATCGGGTGTTTACCCTCTTGGTTTTATGCATTGGACTGCGAGCCTTTTATATCGCCATGGAACGTTAAATCTCTGTTCCTGTTTGCCTCGTTACATTTCCCCTTATTGAGGCAGGGCTTGTATTTGTGTTTGTTAGTCATATGGCCGATAGTTTCGGTGCAGCTGTCCAGTCGTCTTTTGTGCTTTTTCTCCGGGTATGGAGATTTGGGTGATTCTGTTCAGAACTGTAGTTCTGTTTGCCCTTCGGTGCATGTTGTCTCATGTGGAGACCGGACGATGTTTGGGACATGTTTGCGTGTGACTGCGAGCCTCAAACTATGCCTTGGAACATTAATTACCTGTTCCTTTGCCTCGTTTCATCTCCTGTCTGAGAGGTTAGGGCGTGGCTCTGTTTTAAGCTTGGTAATTTTTGCTGGTAAGGTTATGGGACTGCGGTTCTCCGTCGGCTCGCCTGTAAAGTGTTTCTTCCCCCTGGGAGATCGGGCGTTTACCCTCCTTTAGGTTCCGCTTATGACGTTTAGTTCTAGCTTATGGAATTAGCCACGTACGTTATATCTGTTCTTTCACCTCTCTTATTATATCATTATTCTTTATTTGTTGACTGTTTATTTGTTTGTGCCTTTACGCTACTCGCCCGTTTCTGATTTGTCTCGTATCCGAGACAGGGCGCGTATTATGTCTGGCTGTTCTGATCCCTGTCCTTGCGCTTTATTTGGCGTTTGACAGTAAGCCGGGTAGTAGCGTCTGTAATCATGTTGGTGTTTGTTGTTCCCTGTCTTGTCTCCTCCCTTATCTGCGGGTATCCCGCCTTAGTGGCCTAAGGGCTTTATGAATCCCCTTGCTGCGTTTGGCTCCTCCCTCACACGTCACGCCCCATTACAATATATGGAAGATACTGCAGGAATAGGTATCGGTGGACAAATCTGACAATCCAAAAGCCTCAGCAGAGATTTGCTTTTTTCATGTTTGTGTTCTGAACCACAAAAAATTGCTTACACATATTTCAAATCAGCTATTCCACCCAGATGCCATACTATAATATTTTGCCATTCCCTGAAATAGCATGCACTCTCAGTAGAAAGGGTTCCAAAAGGCTCCCTCTGTGTCTCCATAGAGGGACCATATCTAGTTCAAGGGTTCTTTGTCGGGCAAAGTGGTTAAATCTGGGAGCTTTCACACTTTCACACCTACCATAGAGGGTTCCTTAAAGAACTAAAATGGGTTCCCCTATGGTGACAAACCATAGAACCTTTTTTTTCCTGAGAGTGTGGTATAAATCAAGCTGAAATATTTTCAATGTATTTTCAGGGATTATCAGCTGTATACATTGTTGTGACCCTGTCAGAATGAGACATTTTCCCATTAATACCCAATGCACTGAATTTGTGAATCCAATATGAAAATTAGATTTTCACAACTAGCTCAAAGTTAAAGAAAATGTTCCACAGAGGTTACATGGAATGCCCCTCTGTCCTTTTTTTTTACTTTAGCTGTTCTTCAGAGTTTAACTCGTTCTTTTAAGATGTTCTGCATTTCATTATGAAGTGCAAATGATTGCTCCCCAGTGATCATAACATTCACACAGAGGTCTTGCTGCCATTTTAAAACCATTTCTTTCTGTTCTGTTAGAAAGGAGCAGAGTCTGAATCCTTTGAAAAAAATGAACCGACTTAATTTACAAACCCCTGTGAAATGTTTGGAGGAGTTATTTAATATCAAATTGATGTGTTGAATGAAATCCTTTCCAGTTGAATTCCCAGATAGCATACGGATGTGGGCCACTTCCGGCAATGATGCGGCACTGCTGGCCTTCTTCTGGCCCGGACAAAATGGATGTGAGCCTGAAGTGGCCCACATGTAAAATAGCAAATATGGCCCAAATATCCCAAATCAAATGTGGACCACCTTTGGCAAAGATGCGGTACTCTTGGCAATGTGTAATCTGGATGTGGCCCATGAGGTAAATGGTGAATATGGCCCAAATATCACAAAACAAATGTGGGCCACCTTTGGCAAAGATGTGGCACAGTCGACAAAGACTAATCTGGGTGTAAACCGAGTGCCATCACTGGCCCAGATCTGGCAAACAGGAGCGGACCGCCCAAGTGCCATCATTCCACGCGGTATGTGGGCCGGATGAACATGTCGGTGTGGGCCGGATTTGGGCCGCAGCAATTTTGCCATCTGGGTTAGGATCATACTGGCATAGAACACTGATTTATACGTGAACAAAATTGTAACAAACAATGAATAAAATGTTTGTTATTTTGTCATTTACTCACAAAGTGATTGGTGACTTTATTTCTTATTCTCAATCACCTGATATAAAGTAGATAAATAAATCACGCAGTAGATCAATGTTATGATTTTATGCTCAGCTAGTCATCAGCAAATGCAAATGGTTACTATGGTCATCCTCATATGGACACAAATACTGACCTCTGGTGTACCACTGTCTCTTGTACTTGTTTTAAGTTTTATTTTACCACAACGTATTCACAGTATATACAGAACTGATAAAATGGGAAAGTCAATCAAAAGAAGGATGTTCTTAATAAAGACTTTCCCATATTATCAGTTTTTTATACAAGCTGTTATTATAAATTATTCAATCAATCAAAAATATTCTATTACTATAAAAAGGGACTTCTCCCCATACATTTTCCTCTAATGTCTCTGTCAGCAAGATGTTTTTAAAATGGAATTGTTTTTTTGTTTTTTTGCCTTACACAAAATAGGCAAATACACAACTAACTAAATTAATAAATTATTTAAAAAATATTCAGACTGCAGCCTGGAATCGTGATCATAGAAATAAATTTATAAATAGACTTAAAAATCAATGCAAGTTGTGCACATTTTTCCAATTCCAGTTGGAGGCCATTGCAATGACCCTTTTGTCATTCCATTGTGTGTGACACGGTTATCTGGAGGGAAGTAGCTTCATGTCTTCCTCTCTTTGGAAAACTGTGAACTCTACTGCAGGTGTAATTTTCCCCTTTATCACACAAGATCTACAACATCAGAAGTAAAAAATATAACTAAGAGGTGAATATGAACTGAAGCTACGTACTCCTTTGCATTAGCAGTGTAGCTAATGGTTAAATAAATAAACCATGGCACCTTAATGAAAAATAAATAAACTGAAACATTCAGTTCACATGCATGCATTCTGGAACAATAAACATTGATGTACCACTTCTAACAGGGACGAGTAGATGAATGGATACTATTGTGAAGGGTGTTGTTCATCAGTGGGCTCACCTGCTGGTGCTTTTGACTCAAAACCTCTTTGAGAAGAATGATAATCACCATTAAATACTTTGCCGTTCTTTCAGTAGGATGAGAATCACTGGGTAAATACCACATAAGAAGGGAAAACCAGCGCAGAGACTCTCGATCATCGTTTTCTGATAATGGCACCGCTCGTTTTATTTTCACTATAGCTTCATACTTACATCATGATACCATCGTAATGGATGACCTAAAAAAATCAATGCAGTATCAAGGAGAGGATTACAATTCAATCTTTGTTTTATGATGAGAATGCCTTGACAGTCTCACAGTGCAATTACATTTATATGATTGAGGATCATGTGTTTATGAAACTTCAATACGCTTTTAAAAAATACACTTTTAATGTCTGCTCGCAATTTATATTTGATTATAGATCCTTATAATAAACTGTGTTGTAAATCATCTGTTGAAGTTTGGTCCAAACTCCATTTACAGTATTATCAATGTTACTTACTGTAGTACTTTCACTAGTTTCCCATTAAATTCTATAAAAAAGATCTATACACAATATTATTATTAACATTAATAAATTGTTGTCAATTAATTTTGTGTTACTGCTTCCCATAAATTATTAGAATTTTCCAGAAGATTTCCAAAACATTATTGTGAGGATCTGTAATCATATATCATGAAAGGAGGCCTGATATACAGTATGTATGCATTCATTAATGTTACTAAATAAATTAACTAATGATATACTGATTCCCAAACGGCTTACTAATGGTTTACAAACTATTTAGTATTGAATAATAAGCAGAACTTAAATTGAAGTGTTACAGAAATATTTTCTGTTTCTGCTCAATCCCTAGAGCGGCCGATTGCGGGATCAAAGAGCTAGCTGGAGCCAGAAATGTTCTTTTGTGGAATGTTTTGGTTGAACTTTGTGATTTAATAAATACTCAAGTTTATCCATACATGATATTAATTCATATTACAAAATAATAAAAATTAATGAATTTTAATGGGAGCAGTAGGTGAAGCATTTTATGCCTACCAAGGGCTAACAATCGCTACTGACCCCCTTATGGAACATGTTGTTGAAGCCTGGGCTGCATAATTAGCTGAATATGACCAGGAGTCTGCGCCGCTGGGAGGCAATTAGCTTGTTGAAGCATGGTGGGAGGACGTGTGCTTGCCTGCACCCTCCCAAAACCACTTAGGATGTTGCAGTAATGGAGTGGGCCTACGACTGATATTTGTCATACCAGGTTGAGGAGAAAAATATTAAAATTGCAGCAATAAAAAAAAGGCCCTTTCCTATGGAGAGAGCAGCTGGAACTGTAAGCAGAATGGTAAGACAATCCCGGAAACGGTTTATTTGCTGGGCTTGTCACTCTTAAATTGCATTAAGGGAGGGCGCTTAGTGGAAGTGCGAAGGACCTCGGCGACCGTGGGATTCATCCGGACGACGCGTAATTACGGGGGGGGGGAACAGTACGTGTCAGTTTGGGGGGTGAAGTGCCCTTTCTCAAATTGAGTCTCTCTGAAAAGCTGTCTCTTTCATTAAAGAGCTGTGATTGACCATTTGAAATTGTAAATTGCAGGCGAGATAAATAAAGTGTAATCAAATTGTTATTTTCTCCCAATAGCTCCTCAATGAGCCTTGGCACCTGTCACATACAGGTCAGACGTGACGGCGCAGTCAAATATCGGGGTCTTGTTTTTTGCCATTGGAATCTTTCTTTTTTTTTTCCAACGTCTGTTTCTGTCTCATTGTCTTTCTTTGCCTGTCAAAGCATGGTTAGTACATTGATCATGTAGCTCTGGTGTTGGGTTAACAGTCCAGTACAGCTGGGTGATTGTACTTTTCTAAGTTTATGATGTTTTGAAATAATAATAAAAAAAACGGTCACAGCAATATGGATTTGATTTATGGAGGATCATAAATCATATATGTTCATAATTTCAGTAAAGAAAGCAAAATAAGATAACTGATATCGCCCCCCCAATCTATACTTTTATACATTTATAAAATATATATACAGTCTTGCAATCATATAAGTTCTGAACTGGATAGTGGGCTATTACCAGCTTTGTGAAGCTCACGACAAACAACTTTCAGTTTTAGTCTGCGACTGGATCACAGAGGTATTGACTCAATTCTTTGTTCATTTTGTCCCTGTCAGTGAGCTTTGTCTTGCGACCCCTGTTCCTTGTTTTCAGTGTCGTTTGTTCACATTTGTTATATGATGACACTGTTCCTCTCGCCACATTAATTTAGACGTTTTTGTGTCCAATGCACCTGCAGTTGGGGCAACGACTATTTGGCCTTTGGGGCACTCTGTTAGTTGCCTGAAAAGTTGCATATCAAAGTGTTCATTGTCTTTCATAGCTGACACATACCACTAACTGACATTCAACTCACCCATACAGCTGCCTTTTTAGTTGTAATTTAGTTCATTCAAAGTCCGACCTCACATGCTGCTTCCATTATTTTGTCTAACAGATATATTTTGTATATCTGTGTGTGTGTGTGTGTGTGTGTGTGTGTGTTAAAGGTTAAAAGTTTGGTTTCCTGGGGTAGCTGTTTAGTGGAGGCATAACTCACTGAAAAAGTCAAAGCAGCATTTGAATTTAAGAAGATACGTTCCCTGGGCTTTCCCGACAGACCATTTGTCTGAGGATTTTTACTTCCAACCCTCCCCCCCAAATCAGGTAAACACAGAGGAGCTCTGTCTATGACTCTCTGACTTTCAGCGAGAAGATCTGGACAAGATCCAAACCAATCATTGTGACACATTGGGGAGTGACACCAGATGTCACCCCCCACACACTGCCCCTCTGAACCCCCCCTCCCCTCTGTCAGCCTCCCCGGGTCAACCGTATAGGTCATTGTCCTCTCCCCCAAACCCCCCCCCCCCCCCCCATCCTCTCCTCTGTTGTCGCTCTGCTGGTGGGGTTAAAGATGTGATTTACTTTCTATTAGGGGATTAAAAATCAATTACAAGGCTAGCCATGCGTAGGTGTGATTATAGCCAGGCGGAATGGGATCCATGCATCACAGGGCCACTCATCTCTGCTACTGCAATAAAAAAAAGGCTGAACTGCCATCTTATTCATTAACTGTGACTCGATATATATTTATTAAGGGGACATTTTCAGACTTTCGCATGTATAAATATATATCTAAAAGTCCATTCGGCCATGTCACTATGTAAGCTGCGGGTAACGGCAGAGAGAGGCGCGTGGAATACTAACCAGCCCATGTGTTCAGCATGTCACCACCCCATATACTGTATGAACAGCTGGGGCAGCTCTCTCTCTCTCTGTCTCTCTCAATGCCATTTCACAGGTGGACTACAATTCGGCTGGAATAGCTACATTACTGCATTACTATGTTGTGGACACCCCTTAAAAATGTGTATTAAATTAGCATGAATACGTTTTTTGAGACAAGCATGCTTTCTATACTTTCATGACTTTCATGAATTCTGAAATTCTGATGATTAACTGTCCATAGACTTAACATGGAAAACACAAAATGTTAACTTATAAATCAGGCTTCTCAACATTTGAATCCTTCTATCGTTCTAAAGTTCTAAACGAACAAACACACACGTGTGTGTGTGTTTGTGTGCCTGCCAGTGCTCATGTGCATGTCTGTGTGTGCATGTGTATGCATGCTTGCATGTGTGTTTATGTTCACATATCTGTATGTCCCTGCATGTGAGTGCATGTAAGTGTGTGTGTGTGTGTGTGTGTGTGTGTGTGTGTGTAGGTATGCATGCGTATACATGCAATTTGACATAAATCTACAGCAGCAGAATCTCTCACAAAACAGTATCTTCCTGATCTTGCCGCTTGATTACTGAGGGATTGTGATTAATTCCATGCTCTCCCACTGGAGCTCCAGGCTGCGCGGCTCAAGGTTATAGGAGACAGACCCCGCCACCTTCCTTCCAATCCTGCGGGCCTGCCTGCGGAGGGCCATGCGCCGCATCGCAATGCTCCGTTTCCATAGCGCTACATAAACGCTATTGATTTCGGTCACAACATACCGCGCGCTCTTAAATCCCGCTCAGAGACCTTGCGGTCGGAGAGGCCAGTCCTCTCCCCGGGAGGTTTTTGGGTCAATTCCCAGCCGGGCTCTTATCAAAGGCTTTTAAAAATGACGCACGTCGCCTCTCTGCGATCGACTGCTCTGCGCCGCGGAAATCGGGATGTGCACTTGATGGACCCTTCCGGGCCAGTCGCTCACACATGTCTCCCGCACTGTTAATTAATTTCTGGAGGCGAAAGCGGTTGGGTAATGAAAATGAGACGGCTCCCATATGGAACGGGATTGCATTTTCAAATCCCAAAAGAGACTAATCGGTCATATTCAGAGGGAGTCATGTCAGACGTTTTATGTATTTCGTATCATCATATGGTATCGTTATTTAGAATAGGCTGATTCAATTCCAAGGGAATGAACAGAGGCGGCAAACAATAGATTGTCCTCTACCTAACATCTTCTTCCAGATGTCGCCACGAGCCGGACCGTTAAGCCGTTTTCCAGGCAAACGATCAAAAAGGGCTTAATCCTTCCGAATTTTAACGAAACCAGAACCAGGTTCTCACACAGAAATGAGTACTACGCCATTGGATAAACTGGGTCAGTGAGCTTCAGAGCTTCAGAGCAGTCCGCTCCTTGTAGAACACTCACCACACCTTCCCTATAAGGTGGGTAACAAATAAAATATAGCAAAAACAAGTCATTTTATTTTGCGATGGATGGAGGGGAACGTTCACATGAATGTTTTGCGATTTCATGAATGCATGTATTTATGATGTCATTGTCGTCCACTGTAAAAAATAAAACCCAACTGAAGAGGCCGGAACAGCCCTTAGTTAGCTAACACGTGCAATTATGAACAAATTATGAAAGCATTGGTGGTTTATCCCAGCTTGCTTTAATAACAAATAATGCAATCTGGAAGGCCAGTCCTGAGCTGATTAGAGAGTGAAAAGGGATATAAATGACCTTGTTTGACCCCATGAAGTGACACCTTGAGCCTGTTATTGTGTCTGGTTCCTCCCAATGTTTTTTTTTCCTTACCACCGTCACCCTTGACTTGCTTTTATGGGGGGTTTAGGACAGGGTATGCTGTGAAGGTTAGCATGCCAAATCCTTGTAAAAAAAACACTATATTAATAAAATTTGATTTATTGATTGATTGATTTTGTTTTGTCACAGGATAGAATGCAATCTATGTCTTGCCTCCGCTCCAATACATTTTATGGTGTCCATAAATACATATTGATTGAACAATTTCTAAAAAAACATTTATTCTCTCTCACTCTGTCTGGCTGTGTGTATATATATATATATATATATACTGTATATATGCTAATTACAATGCAAAACCACACAAAGACATTATAATACATAAAAGCAAAACTTGCTACTAAAGGTTTGTTTTAAAAACAATTACAGAGGTCAAAAATATTTTTGTCTAAGGTGCTAAATTAAATCCTTACAAATGATTTTTAAAATGGTAATTTACATTTTGAGCCGTCACAAGTCAGAAAGAAAAAAAACATTTGAGAATAGAACTGAGAGTTCAAAGGCAATTTACCTTGATTAAGGCAGCCATCTGTCCCAGACACCCCAGAGCACACCAGGTTTTTTCAATAAACATGAGGTGCGGGGGTAAGGCTTGCAGAACGGGTTGCGTAAAATGAGTTTTTATACTCCTCATCTGCATCAATTATCAAAAGCGCACACCTGTGACAGCAGCTTCTGTCAGGCTTACAGACGCTCTCTCATCGCTTTGGCCACGGCACACAAAGACACACACACACACACACACACACATAAGCATGCAACTTTTTTTATGAAACACGTTAAAATTTTCTGTCAAGCCTGGAATAATGAAACATTCTGTCTGTCTGCCTGCTCATTCCAAAGTACACTTGGTGAGACGGGTGTGTGCGGGTTGGACCCGTAATGCACGACTCAGAACACAAACGTAGTAATAAATGTCCGCAAGGACTTTATTATAGGGAAATCCAGAAATCGTAGTCACACAAGCGAAGTCCAAAAACCAATAAATCCAGCCAATAACCAAAAATACAGTACCAAAGGAAAAAGCAGTCTCGTAATCAGTATCCATGCACAAGTTCAAAACCAGAGTAGCTGTCAGCGGAGCAGAAGTACAATCCAGGGGTAAAGCAGAGTTCGTTGGTCGTGGGGCGTTGCAGGAGTCAGACCGAAGTCCTATCCGCGGGGCAGAGGTACAAAACAGACAGCAGGCAAAACTCGTGGTCAAAAAACAGGCAGTAGATACGGTAGGCTGGCAGTAACGATGGTCAGTAAACAGGCTTGATCTTAAACGGTAGTCAGACAAAGTAAACGCTCAAAAGTGACAGTAGAAAACTAACAGGCAACAATTTCGCGAAGACAAGACATGAACACTGAGCTTATATGCAGGTGTAGACAGGTGCAGACACTTAGCTTGAGAGCAGCATGCGAAGGGGAATCAGGTGTGGAAAGCTGACGAGGTAACAAGATAATTAGTAATCGTTAGTAATAAACCTATCCTGACCTAGCGTTAGTAAATTAGTAAATGACATGCACAAGAAACGTAAGGTAAACATGAACACATGGTTAGAGAGTTAGTATTACCCAATCCTGATCTAATGTTAGTAGATTAGTAAATAGACACGGGAAAATGAAACAATTAGGGAAGGCTGAGTGACAGCAAGAGAGAGAGGGAAAACAGCATGAATGCAAGGCTGCAGAAAAACATGGAAATGTGTATGCTACCAATTAACTGCATCATAACATAAACAGAACACAAGCATGACATGAACCGAAAATAAACTGTGACAAACTAAACATGAAATGTGGCATAAACATGACAGAAACGTAACAGGACCCCCCCCCTAACGACCGACTCCTGACGGTCTACACAGTTTATCTGGGTGGTCACGGTGAAAGTCACTTATCAAAGACTTGTCAATAACAAGACTGGGAGCGATCCAGGAACGCTCCTCAGGGCCATACCCCTCCCAGTCCACCAGATACTGGAACCCCCGGCCTCGCTTGCGAATGTCCAGTAGCTTCTTAACAGTGAAGGCCGGGTGATTATCTATGATACGGGGAGGAGGGGGTGGGGGATCAGGAGGGCAAAGGGGGTCAGTGGAATAGGGTTTAATGCATGAAACATGAAACGTGGGGTGAATCTTAAGGGAAGGGGGCAAAGACAGCTTGACAGAGGTGGGGTTGATAATGCTAAGAATCTTAAAGGGACCAATGAAACGGGGTTGCAGTTTGTGGGAAGTAGATTGTAGGGGAATGTCTTTAGAGGAGAGCCAAACTGAATCGCCAGGCTTGTACTCAGGGGCTGGAGTGCGGTGGCGATCAGCGACTCTACGATTCCGTTCGGCCGTGCTCAATAGCGCGGCCCGGGCGTCCCTCCAGATCTTGAGGCAGCGGTGCATGTGGGTGGCAAGGGAGGGAACAGCAATCTCGGCCTCTTGGTCGGGGAACAGTGGGGGTAGGTAACCGAGGGAAACTTCGAATGGGGACTTTCCAGTAGCGGCGCAGGGCAGGGCGTTGTGCGCATACTCCACCCAGGTGAGCATCTTGCTCCATGAAGTGGGATTCTTGGCCGACACACAGCGTAGAGCAGCTCCGAGGTCTTGGTTGGCCCTTTCGGTTTGACCGTTAGACTGGGGGTGGTAACCTGACGTGAGGCTGGAGGTGGCTCCGAGAGCCGAACAGAATGCCTTCCAGACCTGGGAGATGAACTGGGGACCACGGTCAGAGACAATGTCCGCGGGAATGCCATGGATCCGAAACACTTCCTTGACTAGAACATCAGCAGTTCTTTGGGCAGTGGGCAATCCAGGCAGAGGGATGAAATGCGCCGCCTTACTGAACCTGTCAACCACCGTCAGGATGGTGGTGTTGCCCTCAGAAGGGGGAAGTCCGGTCATGAAATCCACCCCGATGTGGCTCCAAGGGCGACTGGGCACTGGCAGAGGTTGGAGCAGACCAGCTGGGGCCTGGTGAGAGGCCTTGCTCCTGGCACAGGTGGTACAGGCCTTGACGAAACGCCTGGTGTCGGGGATCATGGAGTTCCACCAGAACCTTCTCTTGAGGACAGCCAGGGTGCGGGTAAACCCGGGATGGCAGGACATGAGAGATGAGTGAGCCCATTGGAGAACATGTGTCCGGGCGGCGGAGGGAACGTAAAGGCGTGTACCGGGATTGGACCTAGGATCGGGCTCCTCATTAAGCGCCTCTTTGATGATGGCCTCAATCCTCCAGGACACCGAAGCGACGGTGCAGGACCCAGGGAGGATGTTCTCCGGCGCCTCTTGCTCGGAACTGGCCATGAATAGTCGGGACAGGGCATCTGGCTTGACATTCTTGGAACCGGGGCGGTAGGTTAGAGTAAAATTGAACCTGCCAAAGAACAGGGCCCATCTGGCTTGGCGGGAGTTCAACCTCTTGGCCGTCTGTAGATACGCCAGATTCTTATGGTCGGTCCAGACCACAAATGGTTTCTCGGCGCCCTCCAGCCAATGCCTCCACTCCTCCAGTGCTAACTTGACAGCGAGTAGCTCACGGTTTCCCACGTCATAATTCCTCTCAGCCGGAGACAGCTTACGGGAGAAGAATGCGCAGGGGTGTAGAAGGTTGTCAGTGGGGGAAACCTGAGAGAGCACGGCCCCAACTCCAGTGTCGGACGCATCAGTCTCCACGACAAACTGACGAGTGGGGTCGGGGTGCACCAGAATCGGAGCGGAGGAGAACAGTCTTTTAATCTTTTTAAAGGCATTTTCAGCCTCAGGATTCCAGCGGAACGGCATGGCAGTAGACGTGAGCTTGGTGAGAGGGGCGACGATCTGGCTGTAGCTCCGGATGAATCTCCGGTAAAAGTTTGCGAATCCCAAGAAGCGTTGCAAATGTTTCCGAGTGGCAGGCGTGGGCCAGTCTGTGACCGCCTGGATCTTCTTGGGATCCGCCCTGATTTGTCCCCTCTCCAAGATAAACCCCAGGAACTCGACCGTGTCAGTGTGGAACACACACTTCTCAGCCTTAACATAGAGTCTGTTCTCCAAAAGTCGTTGGAGAACCTGCATGACGTGGCCTTCGTGTTCCTTGACATTGGAGGAGTAAATCAAAATATCGTCCAGATACACAAATACGTAACGGCCCAATAGGTCCCGTAGGACGTCATTAACTAACGCCTGAAACACGGCGGGGGCGTTAGTAAGGCCGAAAGGCATAACCAGGTACTCAAAATGTCCTAACGAGGTGTTGAAGGCGGTCTTCCATTCGTCCCCCTCACGAATGCGCACCAGGTGATATGCGTTGCGTAGGTCCAGCTTGGTGAAAACAGTGGCGTCGTGGAGTGGGTGGAAGGCTGAGTCAATGAGCGGTAGTGGGTATTTGTTCTTGACCGTGATATTATTAAGTTCTCTGAAGTCAATACAAGGACGCAGCGAGCCATCTTTTTTCTGGACAAAGAAAAATCCAGCGCCCACAGGTGACGAAGAGGGGCGAATCAGACCGTTGGCTAGGCAATCCCGAATATATTTCTCCATGGCTTCCCTCTCAGGTTTGGAGACATTGTAGAGTCGGCTTGAGGGAAGAGTGGAACCGGGTAGAAGCTCAATAGCGCAATCATAGGGTCTGTGAGGGGGAAGTGTCTGTGCTTGCGTCTTGGAAAACACGATGCCCAGGTCGTGATAAGGGGCTGGCACGTTTTCAAGCGACGGCTTGGTGTCTTGAGGTGGGGTAGGTGCGCCCCCGGCAGGTGCAGGTGCGGACCGAAGACAGGTTTGGTGACACTGGCGACTCCAGGCTTGAATGTGGTGGGACTTCCAGTCAATGACGGGGTTGTGTACTTGAAGCCAGGGTAGTCCCAGAATGAGCGGGTGGTTGGGGGAGTGGATGATGTGGAACTGGATGAACTCATGATGGTTGCCAGAAATGATAAGTTGAATAGGTTCCGTGATGTGGGTCATTTTGTAGAAAATCTTGCCGTCCAGCGACCGAGCATTCTCGGTGTGGGGAAGTGGAAGGGTGGGAATGTCCAGATCTCTTACCATAACTTCATCAATAAGGTTAGCGTCAGCTCCAGAGTCAATGAGCACGCTCACTTGAACCTCCCTCTCAGGTAGCATGATTGTGGCAATGAGGTTAGGGCGAGTATCGCTCTTGGAGATCTTCTCCTGATGGGTTGAAGACCTCACTTCAACAGATGACTCGGATCTCCTGGACCGGGCGGTGCACTGTGCCTGAGAATGCCCCAGCTTACCGCAGTAAAAACATGCCCCGGTCTCCCTCCGACGTCTCCGTTCCTCAGGCGAGATCTTGACTCCGGCACGGGAAAGATCCATAGGTTCGACTACCCCGTCCTGGTTCCCCTCCGTCAATGAGGCAGGTACTCGTCTGGGATATGGCTGACCGGGCGGAACCGGTCTCTCCGTCCGGTGAAGTCTGTAGCGGTTATCCAGGCGAATGGCGGCTCGGACGAGGGCGTCAAACTCCCTGATGGGTTCCTGATGGGCTAACTCGTCCTGGAGCGCCCCCGTTCAAACTGGCCCGGAACAAGTCCGCAAGGGCCGAGTTATTCCAGTGGGTAGCCGCAGCGATTGTCCGAAAATCAATAGAGTGATCTGCGGCGCTTTTAAGGCCTTGGCGGAGGGCAATGAGTTGCTGTGAGGGCTCTTGGTCACTGGAGGCGTGCTGGAACACTTTGCGGATCTCTTCCGTAAAGGCCAAGTAGCTGGGAGGGAATGAACCTCCGGACCACACCGCAGTAGCCCAGTCTCCAAAGCCTTCCCCTTAAGTAGCCCCATCACGTAGCCAATCCGTCGCTCATCGGTCGGATAGGTCAATGGCTGTTGCCTGAAAACAAAGTCACATTGCAATAGAAACGCCTTGCATCTCTCCGGTTCACCACCGAACCTCTCCGGGGGGGGCTGTTGTGGCTCCCGGAATTGCCAGGCTCCCATGGGGTTGGAGGGTGGGATAGCAGGCGGCTTAGCAGGTTGCTCTGGAGTACGTGGTTGAACGGCAATGGCCAGTCTCCTCATCTCAGCGCACAACTCTTTAATCTCCTCCCGGAGCTCGGAAATCCCCTGGGCGTGCTGCTGCACGATGAGGCCTTGTTGTTGCAGAACGTGGAACATGGTGGTTGAGTCAGCAGGGTCCATCGTGGCGAAATTGTTCTGAGACGGGTGTGTGCGGGTTGGACCCGTAATGCACGACTCAGAACACAAACGTAGTAATAAATGTCCGCAAGGACTTTATTATAGGGAAATCCAGAAATCGTAGTCACACAAGCGAAGTCCAAAAACCAATAAATCCAGCCAATAACCAAAAATACAGTACCAAAGGAAAAAGCAGTCTCGTAATCAGTATCCATGCACAAGTTCAAAACCAGAGTAGCTGTCAGCGGAGCAGAAGTACAATCCAGGGGTAAAGCAGAGTTCGTTGGTCGTGGGGCGTTGCAGGAGTCAGACCGAAGTCCTATCCGCGGGGCAGAGGTACAAAACAGACAGCAGGCAAAACTCGTGGTCAAAAAACAGGCAGTAGATACGGTAGGCTGGCAGTAACGATGGTCAGTAAACAGGCTTGATCTTAAACGGTAGTCAGACAAAGTAAACGCTCAAAAGTGACAGTAGAAAACTAACAGGCAACAATTTCGCGAAGACAAGACATGAACACTGAGCTTATATGCAGGTGTAGACAGGTGCAGACACTTAGCTTGAGAGCAGCATGCGAAGGGGAATCAGGTGTGGAAAGCTGACGAAGGTAACAAGATAATTAGTAATCGTTAGTAATAAACCTATCCTGACCTAGCGTTAGTAAATTAGTAAATGACATGCACAAGAAACGTAAGGTAAACATGAACACATGGTTAGAGAGTTAGTATTACCCAATCCTGATCTAATGTTAGTAGATTAGTAAATAGACACGGGAAAATGAAACAATTAGGGAAGGCTGAGTGACAGCAAGAGAGAGAGGGGAAAACAGCATGAATGCAAGGCTGCAGAAAAACATGGAAATGTGTATGCTACCAATTAACTGCATCATAACATAAACAGAACACAAGCATGACATGAACCGAAAATAAACTGTGACAAACTAAACATGAAATGTGGCATAAACATGACAGAAACGTAACACTTGGATATGTATCAATGTGTTTCCCTTGGGACAATTATGGGAACAGGGGTCTATCAGTTAAAATACAGTTTGCCAATTAAATAACATGGTGTGGGGGGGGGGGGTGTAAGGAGAACCAGGCGCAACAACCAAGGAATCTAAAAGTGTATATCATAATATATACCACTAAAGTGGACAGATCAGCACCAGGGAAGGAATAAACGAAAAAAATTGGGAATAAAAACCTCCCAGCATAAGCCTAATCAAAACAACCACAAAACAGGGCAAACTCCAAAATAGCGAGTAATAAACAACAAAAGAACCTCACACTCTCAAACAAAGAGCATTAAAAAGAAGTCAGAGAAAAACAAAAGAAAACCTGTGTAAATGAGCGAGAGAACGAAAATGAAAATAGAACCTGTTACCTTAAGCTCTAGGTGCGAATGAGCTGAACAAAATGGTAACAGGTAGAGAGTATAAAGGATAAAGAGAAAGAAAAGACTAAACCAATCTATATCCTAACTCTAACTGGACTTGCTACGTTCCTTATTTGAAACAACCAGAAACGTAGTGACCGAGTTCCTATACCTTACCGACTTCGATGTCAAAATAGAAAAGACAATATCGAAGTACCGGAAGGCAGAAGCCCTGGGCTATTTAGAACCATCAGGAAACCCAAAACAGGTGTGAGGGATAATAGCCAGGCGAGATGAAAACACCGGAACGGAGGACGAAAAACCGATAGAGCGCCCCGATGCCGCCAAAAAGGAGAACGACCGCAGAAACAACGGAGGCTGCCAAAAACCATGACACATGGAGTAGAGCTTTGTTTCTATCTATAGACTTTCAAATGAAAATGCACTTATTAAGCGAATTGAGTAGTCTGAACTTAAATAATGGAATAAGTCATTAGAACTCAATTAAAAAGAGTTTAACCTCAGAGTTAAAGACCATGCAGTGAACACTTGAACGTTGATTCGCCCTATTCCGTGTAGCATGATGGCTAGGGACCTGAACCTCCAACTAAAAGGTTGTGGGTTCAATTCCCGGCTGGTGCACAGCTATCGTACCCTTGAGCAAGGTCTTTGACCTGAAATTATTCAGTGAAATCCTCAGCTGCATTCATCTATTCATCTACTCTGTGTAAGTCTCACAGGGTAAGAGTGTCTACTAAAAATGCAATGTAATGTTGTGCATTGGTCCTTTGTAAGAAAAGCTGAAAGGGTGTCTGTTATTTTAATTGGTTGTGCAGAGTAGACTCAACCAAAGTGCCTAAGAGCAACGATGAGGTGAACGCATCAGATGTGTAGCAACACTTCAAAATATTTATTGAAAGAAAAGGCCTAAAACAATAAGATCAGGGTGTTCAGAGAGGAAAAGTTTAGTAGTGTATAGTGACAGAACAGCCCCTTGTGGGTGACCCTCCCTGCTCCGACACAGGGGTTACAGCATGGCCGAGTCCCCATCCTTTCCGGTTGCGTCACAGATGTTGGCTAAATCAGCTAATTAATGCACGGTCATGGGAACAGAATGGGCGGCAGTAGGGAAAACTGTCGGCTGAGTCAAGGCTGCTAGAGGCAGGGAGCTGGTACAATGCAGACTAATGAAGTCAAATTGCATGCGGACATAGAAGGGGTGGAGCAGGCCCAGGAGGAATGATTAGGATCCCTATTTCTCCGTAATTTTGTTTTTATTTCTGAAACAATTACTACCTTCTCCAGAATTACCGATGAATACATTACAAAGCGCCGCGGTGACAGGAAATTGAAAGCTGCTCACTGAACTCTTGCATTTGTATAATCAGAAAAGGAAACACATTGTCGTACTTTTGTTTACTCCGATTTGACACAAAGTTGATTAAAGTGAGAGCCAGCACAGACCTTTTCACCAGCAAAGGAGGGAAAGCAATTGTGTTTTTTTTTTTTTTTCTATCCAACGTAATTAGGTTTGTCAAACAAAAAATAAATAATGAACTTCAGAGGATTCTTCCTCCCTTTCATCAGGACACACACACACACACACACACACACACACACATACACAGATAACATGCACTGAATATCCGGAAATAATATTGGGCTGGCCTTAGAACGTTATAATTAAACAGCACATTAGGTCATCGTTTAAATTACATTTTTAACCTTTATTTTATAATCTAAATAGTGGTTTAATTTGAGGTTCACATTCATTCGTAATTTGTTCATTGGAATTTAAATCAGATCCAGTGACATTGCTTCGTTGTCCATTGTAGACTCTTTCAGTATTTATTAATATTTTATTAATATTTTATTGCTCTTGTACACAAAACTGGATTTTAGATTGAATTAAAATGTAAGCCTGTATTTAATCAACATTTGTCCTTAACTATTACCAAAATTGAATCATCATCAACACCATTTGGTGAGTTCAGCAATGACCCAAATAACTTGCCGAACTGTTAATAAAAATATGAATGCCTGCATTTGATTTATATCAAAGATAAGGACTATTGTTAATTAAATTAAGGCCTACATATTTCGTGAGAACATGATGCTCTGAATTGAGCTTCCTGGTCTACATGAACACTGCATGATAGAACATTTCTGTATGGTCTGTTTCAATCACTGGCTGCAACAACAGCCTGTTTTTTAACTACCCCATCTCTAAATGCGGACTACTACAGCTGTCTTAGCACTTGCATAATTCTGGGTTTGTATGGCCAGCTAGCATGGACATGGCGGTTATTTTAGTCCCCGCCAAGACTCTGGAGAGCTAGGTCAGACAGCCGATTGGTCAATGAAGCCGTCAGTAACTTCCTGTTAAGGGGTGGGAGTTTCAGTCCTCCGGGCACGCCTACTCACAGAACCTGTGATTTCAATTCCACATCCACTAATGAACTCGCCGTTTATAATCAGGAGCAGAAATCAAATCACCTGTAATTCTCAGGAGGGTTTTCTTTTTTTCTATCATCATCAGGAGCTAATTGAAATGTTCTGGGATGGGAAAAAAAAAGGCCAAAAGGAAGTCAGTCGTCGAGGTCTGTGGTACAGCGCAGAATGAACTCAATTAACAGATTAATAAGTGGAAGGTATTGTGATATCTTACATGACGGGTTACCGCAGATGAATTAATAAGTGGAAGATATTGTGATATGACAGGCTAGCTCATGCCTGGGCGATCCTTGGCTCCTCTGCACTCCGGCTCTTTCACATAATGTTATAAATCACATCCTTGTCAATGGCATAACCCTTTATCTAAGCACACATTCACTTTTGATCTGTTTAAAAAAGTACACAGGAGCTCTGGTGTCCTGCTGAGAGTGTGTGTGTGTGTGTGTGTGTGTCCGTCCCTACATGCCTGCTTTCACACACATCAACGGGCAAGCATTTTAACTACTCTGGTGAAATCTGCCTAGTAAATTCACTGCAGTAACTACATTCATACATTCATTTGTTTATAAAGATGAAGCAAAGAAATCAAATCATGAATCATTGAAATTGTGATGCTCTGTTGTCAACCTTTATATACACTACTGTAGAACCCGCACAGCTAGACCAATGAGGGAATAGCTGGAGGGGAAGGAGCGAACGTGTTTTTCCTCTGCTGTTGTGATGTAAATAAAAGAGGTTAGTGATTTATCCTCCGTTCATGAATAGAGCACAAGTACATTTAAGAATATACCGGGTCCGTCGCCACGAGTCAGATATGAATGCGCTGCTCCATATCCCGCTTAAGACAGGCCTGAAACGGATCGGTATGATTCTTATTATTCTCCGTTCGCAAACGGGGCCATGTTGTCATCACGGATATATCCGACCTGTCGTCTAAATGTCAATATTCTAATGGGAGCATTAGAACATTCACAAAGGAGCTGAACAACACATCGAATATATCTATGATCACAAAAAGTAAGCGTAACAGTTACTATTGGTTTACTCGTAATTATCTGACTCCATATTAAACTATAATTTAGAATTTCACTTTAATCATGCGTGAAGCTCAGAGTGGTTACACTCGACTCTTCCTTGTGTGCCACCATTACTCAATATATGCTCCCGGGATTAGCACTATTGCCGAATCTCAGTTCGGTGGAGAACACAGAGGTTGGGGGTCTGGCCAACACAATACATGCATTATATTTTACAAAGATAGTTGCGAGCCCAGGTCAGCGTGCACTCAGAGGGCTCCTTAAGGCTAATTTGACAAGAACCGACGTAGAACGTCCATGGGTTCTCTTCACATCAAATTCCCAGAACCATGCATCACCAATTCCTTATACTGGCAGAACTTGGCTGCCTACCCAACTTGGGGACTCCACATAAAGTACCACGCCACTGATCAGTTGGTCATTGGTCAGAATTGTTCCCCTGAGTATTCAGTCGTAATTTAGGCTGAAAAAGGTATAAAATGGATTAGAGTCATGGAGACCACGCAAGTTAAAATTAGAAGAATTTATTCACAGGCAGGTAGGTCATTATCTTAGAATTATTAGTTAATTACAAAATACAAAAATGAAGAAAAGAAACACAGAGTAAATATCTTACCCGGCCTGCTTCAGCTACACACACACAGAATCTGCACAGTGTGGGAAGTTGATTGCGAGCTTCCCTACACACACACACACACACACACACACAATCTGCACGGTGTGGGAAGTCGGTTGCAATCTTCCTTACACAAAAACAGAGTATGCACGGAGTCTGCACGGTGTGGGAAGTCGGTTGCGATCTTCCTAGATAGGTTTGTCTCCCTTTCTTTTATGCCAAATCCCGCGTTTGAACCAGGCGGCAGTGCCATAAATTAACCTGGAGGTGTGGTCGAATCTGGAATTTAGACCCCCAACTTTGGGGGTTGTTGAGTAGGGAGAGGGGAAAAGGAGTTGATTACCAGAGAGGACATTCCAGTGTTATAATTTTTCCTGAGTTATTGAAACTATGTTTTACTAAACTCCATTTGGTATGAAATGTATCTCATTTGATTCCTTGATTTTACCGGATTACATCCATACCAAACAGCTTAACATTATGATTATTATTTTGGAATTTAGCGCAGATTAAGTCTTATTATGTTGCAGTTGTCATGAAAATTCCCTCCTGATTAACCATTTTACATGTAATTCCTATTCCTATTACATAAGATGTAATGCAACAATATAAGGATCACATGTGCAATGTAAGTTTTACCGGGTCTGTTGACCATTTCAACTGAAGGTTTTGAGTCTTAATCCAGGAGAGAAGGAGGGGGTGCAATGACAGAGGTGCCAACATGAGAGACGGGAAAGATCACAGAAAACAGTCCAACTTCCTCTTATCACAGTCCTTTCCAGGTGAGAACAAATGGCCTGAACCCCCCTGAAGGAAGTCCAAAGAGTCTATTGTTTTATCACACGGCTCTCTGGTCCTTTGAAGTGTCTTCACACATGGCAGTCTTTCCTGAGTCTCACTTTGACTCCCCTCCTACACTACAGTAACTAACTCTAACAGCATTGATACAGGTGTAGATATTAATTAGAATTAGAGGATTTCCCCTCATGCCCCTCTGTCTCCAGCCCTTATTTTCTGTGCTCAAGGTTGGATACACTCACAGTCGGCTGCTTCTGAGTGACAGAACTGTGCTCATGTGTTGGGCCCATGGGACTGTGGCCTTGCTTTTATGAGACCCAGGCAATGTTCCCATGTAAATGCGCAGCCTCTCTCAAATGTAACTATAGACTCTCTCCCATGTAACTCCATAGACTCTCCCCCATGTAACTCTATAGACTCTCTCCCATGTAACTCTGCAGCCTCTCTCCCATGTAACTCTGTAGACTCTCTCCCATGTAACTCTGCAGCCTCTCTCCCATGTAACTCTGTAGACTCTCTCCCATGTAACTCTGCAGCCTCGCTTCCATGTAACTCCATAGACTCTCTCCCATGTAACTCTGCAGCCTCTCTCTCATGTAACTATAGACTCTCTCCCATGTAACTCCATAGACTCTCTCCCATGTAACTCTGCAGCCTCTTTCTCATGTAACTATAGACTCTCTCCCATGTAACTCTGCAGCCTCTCTCCCATGTAACTCCATAGACTATCTCCCATGTAACTCTATAGACTCTCTCCTATGTAACTCTGCAGCCTCTCTCTCATGTAACTATAGACTCTCTCCCATGTAACTCCATAGACTCTCTCCCATGTAACTCTATAGACTCTCTCCCATGTAACTCTGCAGCCTCTCTCCCATGTAACTCCATAGACTCTCTCCCATGTAACTATAGACTCTCTCTCATGTAACTCCATACACTTTCTCCCATGTAACTCCATAGACACTCTCCCATGTAACTAGAGACTCTCTCCCATGTAACTCTATGGGCTCTCTCCCATGTAACTCTGCAGCCTCTCTCCCATGTAACTCCATAGACTCTCTTCCATGTAACTCTATAGACTCTCTCCCATGTAACTCTATGGACTCTCTCCCATGTAACTCTGCAGCCTCTCTCCCATGTAACTCCATAGACTCTCTTACATGTAACTCTATAGACTCTCTCCCATGTAACTCTATGGACTCTCTCCCATGTAACTCTGCAGCCTCTCTTCCATGTAACTCCATAGACTCTCTTCCATGTAACTCTATAGACTCTCTCCCATGTAACTCTATAGACTCTCTCCCATGTAACTCTATGGACTCTCTCCCATGTAACTCTGCAGCCTCTCTACCATGTAACTCCATAGACACTCTCCCATGTAACTATGGACTCTCTCCCATGTAACTCTATGGACTCTCTCCCATGTAACTCTGCAGCCTCTCTCCCATGTAACTCCATAGACTCTCTTCCATGTAACTCTATAGACTCTCTCCCATGTAACTCCATAGACTCTCTCCCATGTAACTCTGCAGCCTCTCTCCCATGTAACTCTGCAGCATCTCTCCCATGTAACTCCATAGACTCTCTTCCATGTAACTCTATAGACTCTCTCCCATGTAACTCTATGGACTCTCTCCCATGTAACTCTGCAGCCTCTCTCCCATGTAACTCCATAGACTCTCTTCCATGTAACTCTATAGACTCTCTCCCATGTAACTCTATGGACTCTCTCCCATGTAACTCTGCAGCCTCTCTCCCATGTAACTCCATAGACTCTCTTCCATGTAACTCTATAGACTCTCTCCCATGTAACTCCATAGACTTTCTCCCATGTAAGTCTGCAGCCTTTCTTTCATTGTTAGTATGCAAATATACATATTATTTTCTTAACAAAAGAAAATGTCAGGATCTTGCATCATTAGTTGTTTAATGAAACATAATTTTTTTCTGAATGAAGAGGAATCAACACTTATTGAGTAAAGCAGAAAAAATATCTTAGGCTAATTGACACAATTTCCACTATTTACCATGACGAATAGCAGACGATGCATTAACTGGCTTTTGTCTGCAGTACAGAAAAATGCATTTAACAAGCCAACAATTTGCCGATTATATTAAGCTAATTTCAGGCCTATTCAAGTTAATCAAGTTTTGAGTAAAAAAAATGATTATAAGCAAAACCTCAAGGCAAGGAAGTGTATAGCTCCTGTCTGGAAATAGTTTTAGTGTAGCTTGAGATTCACTTTAGCCACGTAATGTTTTCCTCCTGCAGGCAGCTTGTTGGTGTGGTTTTCCTCTGATAGACATCATTGCTTCAGGCCTATAGAGCCTACCAGCCTGCTTGGGGGTGATTTTGAGGTGATAGCAACAATATGTTTTGTGTGCTTTAATAAGTACAAAATAAGTCAAGTGCATATTTGAAATTCTAAGAACCATTATTGTGATTCTAGGCTTTAAATTAACAATTTATTGGGAATAGTCAGTTTGAATCATGAGAGGCACGTTTGGCACAACTCAATACTAGGCAATAGGCACCATTTGCTTCTAAACACATTTGTTTTTCAGAAACAAATAGGTTCTGTGCTGGGAAGATGTCCATGTGACCATTCTGGTTCAACCGTGCATTAGTTCTGGAGATATTTACAGAACAGACCGGTTTCCTTGAAAATTAGGGTCTGGTAACAAGAGGATTTTGGGGTTGGCTATATGACATATCTTGCCTCGCTGACCACTGCTGGGGGGGGGGGTTCTGTGCAATGCAGGAGCCCCTGCTCAGGTACTGTCACCCCATCACACACTGGAGAGAGAGAAGACACTCAAATGGTTTGGAGAGAGAGAAGACACTCAAATGGTTTGACCTAATTCACCTCCTGGTTAGGGAATGCATAAAATATGAGAGAGAGAGAGAGAGAGAGAGAGAGAGAGAGAGAGAGAGAGAGAGAGAGAGAGATGGGGGATCTGAAGATCTCTCTGTGAGGACAGTCTCCTCTTGTGAAAGGACATCTGCTATCCTGACAGTGTGGCACAAGCAGGAGGCAGCCATGTTAAACCACAGCATGTTATCCGTTAATGTAGCTTTATAAATTTTTTATTAATCTTAAAAAAATCATATCATATCATAAATAATCAAATCATATTTTATATTGGCCCCGCTGCTGCAACCTCCACTGTTGATTCAGGAGAGCACAGACAAGCATGGGCTCCGCTCCGAAGCACCCAATGTCAGCTGCTTCACACCACGGTTTGAAAGTCGGGCTCACACAGATATGTCAGAAGGAGATGCGTCACATGGGGCTTAACAAGTGCATTTACGGGAACCCCAACTGACCAGGAGAGGATGCTGGTGAGTGAGGAGACCCATCCTGGCTTACCTCACCTGGATGAGCCATCCAGTTGCCACTCATGTAGTTTTTCATGACACCACAATTGGTACAATCCATTGAATGGTGGGTGCCAGACCTTAAACGCTGCTTCAGATGTGAACACACACACACACACACACACACACACATGCATGCATGAGTGCACTCAGACTTGCCCACATACGCATACGGAATCACACACACAAAGTAACACAGAAAGTGTAATTAAAGAGATTTAGCAATGTAATCCATTTAATATTTAATCCGGACAAGATAGTCAGTCTATAAAATATATATATATATCTTGGATGTGAGGTCTGTATCTGGAAAATCGTAAGATTCCCCACATTCAGTTGAACAAGTTAAAATATATTTCTGTACAGTGAGTACTAGCTGCAGTCTTTAAATAAAGTTTTCTATTTTAAATCAGTTCAAATATCTGAGGTGAGGATGGTAATGTGTCTGTGTCACTGTTGTAGATGGATATAATTTAGGATATTTAATTCATATACAGGTTTCCTTCGTATTTCCTAACAGTACGTCGTCTCTTCCAGGAATTTAAGGTTCTCCTTGGTTCTGAGTGCATTGGGTTTAAAGCTTGCGTTGCACAGTTTCCATAACGATCGTTGACTCTAATGAGATTTAGAAATAACTGAAATTACAACAAAATTGCAGCATTTGCAGGACACTGATGACTAATGCTGAGATATCAATTGTGTAATGTTACAGTATGTGAAGGCTTGACTGACTACTGGTAGTACAAGAGAAAATAAGTAGCATCCTCAGATAGGTATTTTAATTAATATATTTTATATATGCAGTTTATATGGCATCATAAAATGCGGTAAGCCTGCCCTCTTTCTGAATCTCTTAGTCTGTTCACCACATGATACAGTGGCCACCCCCAGAACTGCATCCCTTTCACACTCATATACAGTATATATGTATAGTATATGCAGTTAAATGCAAAGGTATTTGCACAGTGACACAATTTTTGTCATTTTGACTGTTCTCTAGGACATTAGATTTTAAATAAAACAATGAATATGAGGCTAAAGTACTGACTGACAGGTTTAATTTGGGGGTATTTACATCCATATTGGCTGATCCATGTAGGAAATACAGCCATTATTATACATAGTCCCTCCATTTTAGGGGAGCAAAAGTAATGGGACTAAATAATCTGAAATAAAGTTGTTATATTCCGAACTTGGCTGGAAATAATGAAAACTTTGCTTTCGATGACTGCCTGAGGTCGGCATCCCATAGACATCGCCAGACGCCGGGTATCTTCCCTGGTGATGCTCTGTCAGTTGTGTACTCCATCTTCAGTTCCTGTTTGCTTCTGTGGCGTTTTGCCTTCAGTCTTGTCTTCAGCAAGTGAAACGCATATTCAATTGGATTCAGGACGGGTGATTGACTTTGCCAGTCAAGAACATTCCACCTTTTGGCCCCTAAAAAACTCCTTGGTTGCTTTACGGGTATGTTTGGGGTATTTGACCAGCTGCAGAATGAAGCACTAGTTTTGAGGCATTTGGTTGGATCTGAGCAGAAAGGATGTTCTTAGACCTCTTTGTCTTTTTTTGCATGAACTAACGCAGCAAAGACACACAGCTGGCCAAGAAACAGCTGAGCAGCCAATTGTCAGATTACGTTTGCTCCTCTAAAATTGGAGGAAAATGTATAATAAAGTGACATGCCCCCCCCCCCCCCCCCCCCCCCCCCCCCCCCCTGTATATTCATGCGGCTTGGGGTGACGTCATACCGGCCGCGAGGAGCGAAGGATATAGCGCCGATGGCGATGGCGTGACACCGCCACACCTCTTCACCGGTCTGAAGTGACGGCTTCCTTTTTGTATTCTAGTCACTGCTCATGTGTCTAACGTAAAGTCTGCAGTTTAACCTCATAGTCATTGTTTTATTTAAAATCCAATGTGCTGGAGCACAGAGCCAAAAACAACAAAGATTGTGTCAAACTTTTGTCAAACTTTTGCATTTAACCGTATATATATATATATATATAGAGAGGGGGGGGGGGGGGGGGGTGGTATTTCATGACTGTAATAGAGATGTGTGGGTATTAAGAAGCATGTAGCCCTCTCTCATGTCTTTACAATATGGCATTTTCGTGACGAATGCGTGCTTGAATCTCTGAAAGGATCTCTGGGAAGAGGCCCAGGTTTGAAGGGTTTCTTTCGCTCCCTCATTTCAGATGTAAAAAAAAAAAAGCTAAATATAATTTGAAAAAGAAATCACCACTAAAGGCAATAGAGACTGAGCCAGCCCTCTGCCTGAGTGTTTTCCTTTCCACAATAAGAAACGGCTTTACACATCTGTTCAGATGTTCAGTTCACTTCATTTATGGGCACCAAACTTATAACAAACAAGACACAGTACAAATGATCATTGCGAGGACATAAAAGCATTTGTGCAGTTGGAAAATTTTTGCCTCTATTCAGCAGACAGCCACTGCATGTATCAGAAATACTACTTTCTAATGCAGATGACATGAAGGCCTAACATCTAACATGAGGTCTTAGCACCATTTACAATAATGGAAATCACTGTGAAGTGCACCTATGCTGAGGGAACTAATGTACACTGATCTGAACTTTGAACCTGGTGGTTTTGCGATTGAATAAAGGTGGAACTCTGCTTTAGAACATTTGAAGATTTAGAACACCTGCAGCTGAGAGCAGGCAGTTCAGCCATCTTGGCTCATCTCCAGCCTGTATCTAAACAGTAAAAACAATGCATTTTTATTTCACTTTACCTCAGTTATCCCACTTATAACCTATTTGTACAAATGCGTACATAATGCGCAAGCCTAGTGATTCACCCTCAGTGAGGGGGTCTCTGCAGGGAAAATAACTGAACAATGTAACAGACGGAGGTACAGTCAGACACTTGCGTTTCCACAGATGAATCCTGATGGAGCATGTCTAAGGTCAGTCACATGAATGCCTGGGAAGCCCAACGCACAGTGAGAATCTTTCTCTGGCTGTGGGAAGCGGGAAGAGCACTCGCACCGCTGACACATCGTTGGTTTTCCCCGGGAAAAAAAAAAACATTCTTAGTCATCTGTGTTAAAATTAGGAATTTTTGCAGCGAACGTGTAAATATTCACATATTTTATGGGCTCACGGTGACAGTTGGAATTATTTGTCATAGGCGGTAACCATGCAAACAAGTAAATTCTTACTGCTGCCGAATGACATTTGAAAATGAATTATAATTAAAGTGCTTTTTCTGCAGATAGGATTCCTTGCCTGAGTGAGATGGTGAGATATATACAGTCTCCTGCCAAAGAGTCTTGGTTATGTAGCATATCTTCCTGAGGCCAGGCAGAAAACAAGTTTAATTATTTAAGTTTGTTGATATGATAAGTGATTTGGATGACAAAAGCTTGCATGTTGCAGTGAAAATATTTTCAAAAATAAAATTTATTTTGTAATGTAGGTTTCAGCATAGCAGCATGCATGGTTCTTGAGATTAAGACCAGAGACCTGTGTCCCTTACAGGGGAGAAAAAATGTATTGCTGGATCTAATGAGTATAGGTGGCAATGTGGCATGCAGGAAGACTGGGGGGCATGGCTTCCACAATTGTAGTTCCCTTTTTAGCCACTAGGTAGAGACTAGTCTCTTATGACCGAGCATGACCAAAAATCAAGCGTGCACCAAACACATCAGTTCTAAAGTGTTAGGACCAATTCTTTTAATTCTTTGTAATACTTCATGATAGAAAACTGACAAGGTTCTATTATCAGGCAGATTATATTGCAAGTTATTGAAGTAGATCTTACGTAGAACCCATAACAACTTTTAAAAAAACACCATATCTATCATAAACAACTAGCTTATGTCTCTGGTTATCGTTCATTTATCATAGAAGGTTATCTTTTCCAATGCTGTGACTATTATTACATGCATTATATACTCATTCCATATATTATAAGATTCATGTTGCATGCTTAAACAATAACACGCCATACATATTCCATGGCTTATGTTTAAGCCCAGTTCTGGCTCTATCATGTACGTCTGGGCCCAGTAAACCCGTCCCTGACATTGTACTGATTTGAGAGACTGATCAGGCAGTCTTTCTTGCATAGAGCGCAAGTACTTTGCAGACTTTGAGGGAAACGAGTGTGCCGGTCTTTTGCCAATGGCTCTTTTCTTTGTTGTTTTCTAGTCAGTCTGAGTGGTGTCTAGGTCGACAGGGACTTTGGGCTGTCAAGAGAATGAAATAAAAAAATTTAAAAAATCTCCAAAGCAAATTCTCTGCTCACTCTTTTGCCACTAACATTCTGCTGAGCCTGCAACAGTGTTGTGCGATCACAAGCTGTTTGAGCCAGATAGCCACTAGCTATATCGAGCTAGCTGTCACTTTTTAACAATTTCTTACCAAGGTAGCTTTCTTTGTACACTAGACATGAATTTATATTATTTGCTGACTCAAGGTGTACATTTGAATGATAGAGATTTGTGTGTAGTATTATACTGTACCATGAAGGTTATAATGAACTGCAAATCTTGGTATTTTATCTGTGAAAGTTGCTGCTTAGCGATGGGGTTAAAAGTTGAATGTAACAAAGTGCTGGAACACAGTGAAATGTTTTTTAACTAGATTCTTCAGTCCCCTATTTTTTTTTACGTAAAATAATTTTTTTTTTTTAAATATATAAATAAATAAACAAGTAAAATCCAATGGCCTCAAATTTGAGGCCTGGAGATCAAGAGAAGTCTGAGAGCCCCCGCCCATATGAGTGTTATCAAGTGGTGCCTAGTGTGATAAACTGCTTTTACACAACTTCTGCTACAGTTAATGGGATGACAGCTTGAGTTATATGAGAAAGAAAGGGAAAAATCACGGCCAATAGTATTTCTGTCCGTTTTGATTCACGGCACCCGTTGAATATTCATGTGGCTGCTAACTCTCAACCCATAGAAAGGGAAATGAGACGTCATTGAACGGTGCCATAATTAACCCTATTGACTTCCTTTCTTCCCTTCCTCTATACCTGCTTTATAAATCTCGAGTCCCTTCCAGGAGTCTATGGCTGCAGATAAGCCCATTTCATGTGATGCATGCGTTAGCAGGAGAGTAGGCCGACACGTGTAGCGTTGTGGCCGACAGGCAAATCAGTAAGGGAAGAAAAACTCATCTCGCAGTTCGACCAGGTTTGGTCTTCAAAGGTGACGTGAAATTAGCATACGCGAGGCTTTGTGTTCACACATACTGCTGGCCTAATTTAAGCATTTACCACTCCCTGACCTTCCTTTTTTTGTTCCAGGTAATTTATGCAAATGTAAGCACTTCTTTCACACTCCTGATGAGATGAACTATGTTAGAGCCATGAGTGGTTAAGGGTCTGTTTTATATTATTCTCTTGATGCAGCGTAGAACCTCCTCTGTGCAGAACAATCTGTACCTGCATTCACCCCCAAGATAACCTCCTAAAAAACGGCAATTCATTCTTGTCCCCTGTAGGGGACATGGTTCTTTGGTCTTAAGTCAAGTACCACTATGCTGAAACCTACACTACATTATAAGGGACAGAAATAAATAATAGAAGTAAATAAATTAAAAAAATATATTTTGACTGCAACATATTTTTTGTCAGCCAAGACAGAAAAATTTTAATACTTAAATTTTTTTTTCTGCCAGGAAGTGGGGGTGGTGTTGGAGATTGGGGTACATAATCTAAAAATAAATTAAGGATCTTCTCTGGTTCAGTAAACCCGTACTTTCATGCAAGCATTTGTGCGGTCTCATGAGGTTGTCAGTTTAACGCACATAGAATATACAAAATGACTAATATCTTAAAACAGCGTTGCCGTGGGCAAGAAAACAACGATTTAAAAAAACATCTTTTACGTTGACTTCGCCACAGCTTTACTGTGTGAACTACACTTTATGTTCACGGCTTTGTATAGCTGCTACTTTATGATAGAGTTGTACTTTGTCTGACCTGCACTTGTATTTTTTCCAGTAACCTTCATTATTCACCAATTGTCACTTTGGATAAAAGTGTCTGCCAAACGCGTGCATTGTAATGGTGGAATATCAACAGAGGGTGTGAACTGCTCAATGGGTTTACTATTTACACATCAAGGTTAATGCTACACTGCATAAAATATTGCTGCTGTCTTTAAAAATTTAGTCAAGTGCTTTTGTGATAAGTTCTGCTTGGAAGAACAAATACTTATAAGGGTGAATTCAGTATAACATAATGAAAACTCAAACAAAAGCAAAAAAAAAGTCATATAGGCAATTACTGGAAGGATATTTTTCTTTGTTGCTATTGAATACCTACGATAACTGTAGGTTATCCATCCTGCTGTGGGCAAATTCATTTGAGGGTCTCATTTGCAATGATTCTTTCCTTAAGTAAATCTATAATTAGGTAAAACTAAATGGGAAGAAAACAGAAAATAAGTTTGATACAGCGGTCTCATCTGCTGAACAAACATCAATAAAAACAAACCTAGACCTTTTTTTTTTATTTCCTCCTGGTAAACTGCACCCCTGTAGCTTGTGAGATGTTGAGAGACGGCGGGTAGAAAAGCATCAAACCGGCTCCCATCGCTCACAAAATATTTTCACTGCAACATATTTTTTGTCAGCCAGGACACTTGTGTTAGGTCAAAAAGTGACTAGGATTCTGGCGACGCCTCCATCTTCACACGTCACCACAATCCTAGTCGCTTGTGTCCATCTATACACTGATACATCCATCATCCATAATCCTGTGACTGTGTGACAACACAAGCCCTGAATTCACACTTCAGGCAAAGAAGCTTCAAAGCATGAGAGTGACTTCAGACCTTTGTCTCTCCACGATCCACGTACGGCCGGAATCAGACGTACTTCCAAGGCAAGGTAGTGAATGAGGACACCCGTAATCACACGTACGGCTGGAATCACACGTACTGCCAAGGCAAGGGAGCGAATAGGGACACCCGTAATCACACGTACGGCCTGAATCACACGTACTTCCAAGGCAAGGGAGCGAATAGGGACACCCGTAATCACACGTACGGCTGGAATCACACGTACTGCCAAGGCAAGGGAGCGAATAGGGACACCCGTAATCACACGTACGGCCTGAATCACACGTACTTCCAAGGCAAGGGAGCGAATAGGGACACCCGTAATCACACGTACGGCTGGAATCACACGTACTGCCAAGGCAAGGGAGCGAATAGGGACACCCGTAATCACACGTACGGCCTGAATCACACGTACTACCAAGGCAAGGGAGCGAATAGGGACACCCGTAATCACACGTACGGCTGGAATCACACGTACTGCCAAGGCAAGGGAGCGAATAGGGGCACCCGTAATCACACGTACGGCCCGAATCACACGTACTGCCAAGGCAAGGCCACTAAGGCCACTAAGGCGGGAAACCCGCAGATAAGGGAAGGAGACAAGACAACAAAACAACGACCACTACAAACGCTACAAACCGGCTCACTGTCAAAACGCCAAGTAGAGCGCAAGGACAGGGATCTGAACAGCCAGAAATAAATAAGCGCCCTGTCTCGGTAACGAGACAAAATAATAACGGGCGAGTAGCGTCAAGGCACAAATAAATAAACAGTCAACAAATATAGCAAAATGAAATGATGGTATAAGAGGAGGCGACAGGTGAGCCGACGGAGCACCGTCGTCCCATAACTTTACTATCCAAAAGACTCACGCAAACTTAATAAAACACACGCCCTAGCCTCTCAGTAAAAGAAAGTAACAAAGCGAAAAAACAGAGAGCTAACGTTCCTATGCTACGCGCAGTGTCACACAAATATGTCCACAACCTAGCCCAAACTCCACACAAGGAGAAACATACCCAGAAAATGAACAGAACAATAGTTCCAAACCAAATCGTCCCGTTGGTAAAAAGGGCGGAGGACAGCTGCAACAAAGACCAACGCAAGAATAGCACAAACCTCTCAATAAACACAAAAACCCTGACTCACAACAAAGGGGAACGTAGTCCACGAGGAGGAGAAAAAACAGGGAATAAACGTACCAAAGCTACTCACTGGCTCACAGTAACACGGAAATGAGTAGAAGCAAAACGCCAGGTCTCTCAGTAAGAACCCTTAACAGGCGAAAATGGACCAGAGAAACTACTACTCTATACTTCTACGAGCTAAGAAACTAAGTAGAAGCGAAACGCCCGATCTCCCTATGGGAAGACATGTGCCGAAAGGCGAACAGAACTACTGTTCCGAACAGAATCGCCCAAAACTCCATACACGGAGAAAAAGCACTAAAAAGGCAAAATAGAGCAGAGATTTACGGTCCCAAACTTCTACGAGATAATCAACTACCAAGCCAGCAAGAAATAAGCCCTGCCTCAACAAAGAGACGTTAACAATAGGCGAGTAGCCAAAATGGTACGAGAACTCACAGCCAACAATACACCACAGTACAAAACAAGGAACAATTAACAATTAATGTCGAAGCCCCGAACGAAGGAAACGGTAGGCTTATATGTCTCTCAGGTGACTACGCACAGGTGTAAACGCTTAACAGAAGCTCCGCCCACTCAGCAGGGCGGAGCAAGCATCTACCAAAAGGACAGCGCCCTCGCGTGGCCACCGAGGAAAACGACCGCATAGGGAAACAGGGTCAAAACCATGACATATTCAAGGACTAGATAGTGAATGTTTCTTTGGCTACAACAAATGTTATACAGAGATTAAAATTGCCATTTGTGATTTGAATGTATTGTACTTAGTCAAATTAAAAGTTAAATGTTTTCAAGAAAATACCCATTCACGTTACAAAACAATGCATTTAGTGTATATATAGTACTCCGCAAAGGTCTTAGGCACATGTAAAAAAGAAATCCTGTAAAGCAAAGATGCTTTCAAAAATAATGAAATGAAAAGTTCATAAATATCAATCTATAAAGTAAACAATAAAAAACTAAATCAAATCAATATTTGATGTGACCGCCCTTTGCCTTTAAAACTGCATCAATTCTCTTAGGTACACTAGAAAATACGAAAATCGGCCCGAATCACACGTACCTTGCCTTGCCAGTACGTGTGATTCGGGCTGTACGTGTGATTATGGATGTCCCCATTCGCTCCCTTGCCTTGGCAGTACGTGTGATTCGGGCCGTACATGTGATTACGGGTGTCCCCATTCGCTCCCTTGCCTTGGCAGTATGTGTGATTCGGGCCGTACATTACGGGTGTCCTCGTTCACTCCCTTGCCTTGGCAGTATATTTGTGATTCAGGAAATTATAAGAAAATCAGCTGTTGGTTGTTGCATGCATCTTGGAGAACTTGCCACAGTTCCTCTGCAGACTTTGACTGCCGCGCTTGCTTCTGTCTGTCCAGGTAATCCCAGACAGCCTCCATGATGTTGAGATCAAGGCTCTGTGGAGGCCATACCATCTGTTACAGAACACTCTGTTATTCTTTTCGCTGACAGTTCTATACATTTTGTTGGATAATGAATGTTTGCAAATCTAAAATGTTCTCCTTTCTACTGACACAGTAATACAGAAGGCAAAGTACTGCACAAGTAATTTTCTCAAGGGTACAATGGCACCACCCCAACTGAGAATCAAAGCCACAGCCTTTGTGTTACAACACCAGTTCCTAAACAATTGTATTAATTTGCTGCCCTTTATTTGACAAATAAGGAAATCTTGGCAACAGACTACATACTGAAGTCTCTTTAACACAACCTGTATGTGTCTTTAACACAACCTGTATGTGAGCCAGACTTTGAGTCCTTTCATCTTGAGGTCAGAGCATTTTCTTGTCAACATTCCATGCTTTTGAATTCTGCTTTATTAACTTGTTCCCCTGTTTATTTTTAAAACTAATTAATTAAAGGTTGCATTTGGCAGTGTTGCTGGAAAAAGTGTCGTTATACCTGGTTCTCAAAGGTAACAGTGGGTCACACGCAATCCATTCTTTAAGAGGGAAAATTGCAAAGAGGTGCTTTTAATTTCAGTTTACATTGCATCATTTATTGTGTGAGATGCCGTGGTATGTTAATTTTAATCGTGTTTGTTTTTCCAGACGAGACTGCAATGTCTGCTATCCACTTGAGTACAGAACACAGCTTTGTTTTCCTGATTGGAGTGCTTCTATTTTGATCTGGCTGTATAAGAACAGATAGTAAGGTAAAATAACATGTAAAAGACACTAAAGAATTATGAGCAGTGAAGATGCAGGTATTTGTTTTTAAAATGCACAGTGCATATTTTCAGCTTCATCGTCAGCAGTGTCTGACAATAAGTGTCTTTTTCCCCACTGTAAGTAATCCATCCATCCATCCATTATCCATTAACCCGCTTATTCCTGGTCAGGGTCGCGGGGGGTGCTGGAGCCTATCCCAGCATGCATCAGGCGAGAGGCAGGAATACACCCTGGACAGGCCGCCAATCCATCACAGGGCACACACACCATTCACTCACACACTCATACCTATGGGCAATTTTGAGTCTCCAATTAGCCTAACCTGCATGTCTTTGGACTGTGGGAGGAAACCGGAGTACCCGGAGGAAACCCACGCGGACACGGGGAGAACGTGCAAACTCCACACAGAAAGGTCCTCGGCCGGGATTCCAACTCGGTACCTTCTTGCTGTGAGGCGACAGTGCTAACCACTGCACCACCATGCCACCCACTGTAAGTAATAATACGCTTAAATGAGTCAAGCCACACCAGCATCATGCCAAACAAACTGTTTCAGTAATGGCTAGATTACATTGTATACTTTTACTGAAAATGTGACTGGGGCCATCCTGGTCTCATCCTGGTCTCATCCTGGTCTCAGTTGTAATCGTGTCCCTGTGGAAACTAAACTCAAATAGGGTTACGCCAAACTGCAACACTGCATGCAAACATTGCATACAAAGCACCCAATGTCACAGTAACTGGGTATCCTAGGCAAGACAAGTATAATAGCATCCGTATGGTAAATGGTAATATAGCATATCAATATAGTAATGGGTTTGTGCAGTGAAGCTGAGGGGTCGCTGGAATACAGTGGAGTTTTGTCCAACACTGAATCCTGGAATGACCCGCCTTGGAAAAGGAAAACAGGACGGCCATTTTTATTTATTTATTTTTTAAATGAAGGTTTTTGCCTCGTCGTGATTGTATACTACCCTGTAGCTGTGTGGATGTTTTGTTTTTTATTATCAAGGGAGACTAAGCAAATTCATAATGGCCTGGACTCCATCACAATTTGTACTGTACCTTGGCTTGCAATTAATTGCAAGTTTAATCTTCAGCTATCACCAAAGTGGAGCCAAACACAAAATGCTTGCATTAACTTATAAGCCAAAAGTAAAGGATGAATGTTGACTGAGCCCTTTGTCTGCACAGGTTTTTCCCCCTAAAAGCACCAGCAGAGATTGAAAAGGGGGCATCGGGATGCTAGCTATAAAAGTGACTTCCCATGATGCAATTCCTCTGCCATACATTTTGTGATTTCTTACAAGATGGGTATTGGATCTGCCCTGCGATGTATGTTTGACTGGAAAAAATATATATCTGAAATGTCTCAGAGCGATTATTCCACCTGAACAGGCTGTGAATACAGCTCGGTGAGTGGGTCCTCATGTGGAATTGAGCTGTAGGTGGTCAGATAGACTCCAGACAGTGCCTGACCACACTAAGATGGTCATACTTTATGTCTGGATTAGTCCCACCTTTTTGGGTGAACAAGATTTATTTCACAGAAGAAGTATTCTAAAAAACTATACAGACTGAAAAAATGTATGTTAGAGGAATATACTCAATTACATTTTTTAAATCTTTAAGGCTATAATTAGACGCAAGAAGGTGGTGATGTTGTCTTCAGTACTGCAAAACAATATGCTAAGTAAAATGTGTCAGATTTGATACTGTTGAAGATGAAAAAGGCTGAAGGCGAGGTTCTTCTTGTGTGTGAGGGGTTTGGGTGGTCATTGCATATGCATGGCCATCCCCGGCACCAAGCCCTCAGCCTCCACCGCCTCTTCAACACCAGCGAATTAAAGCAAGGATGCTCTTGAATAATGGAGAATCTGTAGGCCTAACAGTTCAGGTTTGTCACTCCAACTCACTTGTGTGCCCACGTTTACACCCTCCGCGCCACACACACACACACACACACACACACGCACACACACACACTCCTCAGGCTGTCAGGTCATTTTGTATTTCAGTCGCAGCCTTTTCCGCCGATGATCAAGGATGCCGAGATGGCCGCTACTCAATGCTAATTGGTACGCCGTCCCTCTCTCTACAACAAAGAGAATCTGGCGAAATAAAAGGACTTTTACATGCTTTTGTACGCGATCTTTCTGCACGCTCCCCCAAAAGCGATTGGCGGAGGGTCCCGTTCGGCGTCTGGGAGACCCTGCACAAAAGAACCGCTAATCTTCCCGCTGGTTTGAAGAGGTGGAGGAAAGATCAACCGTTTTTTTGTTTTTCTTTATTACGTCTCTGCACAGACCGGAGGGCGAAGCGACTAAACACAATGTCTTTGCCTCTGCCTCTGCTCATCCATCCACGCCTCCCGCCTGCGTGGCTGGAACGAGGCACAATGAACATGGATTAGATTTATTTTCTATGAGCGGCGTGCAAGGCCATGGCTTCGTTTTCACAAAACCCAAGTTAAAAGGCGCATCCGCGCGGCTTACGCGCACGTACAAGAAAAGCTTCTACAGAACGGGTGCGTGGCACAGGAAGGTGTTCGCAGTTTACCACGTGTATTACTACAGCAGATGTATAAAAGGCAATCACTAACTATTAATCCACTTTTAGGATCCATCTCCACTGTAAAAATATGCATTTAGACGAAAACACCAATAAATGGCATCCTATCATGACAGAAGTGGAAATGTATCCTGTTTGAAGGCATGTAAGCAGCACAGAGTAAACTTTAGTTGACACTGAACATTGTACCGTGTAGCAGCCAATAGCAATGCACAAAACTAAAAGCATGTGTATCTGCCAGTGTGCACAGAACCAGGATCGGTTGGCAGTGCGTTGCCAGGGAAACATAAAATAAAATAATAAAATTATTTGGAAGACAGTGTTAGGTTACTCGAGCTTGTTTACTTTCTATATGCCAAACAAGTAGTATCACTCAATCGTACCATATTGTATTACCAGCAGCGTGCATTGTTGGACAAAACTTTATTGTTTTTATATAATGCATCACTTTTCATTCAATGAATTAATGTTATTTGAGTACCTATTCTATATTTCTATTTCTATATTATTCATGCACTTGATGTAAGTGAATGAGATGGGCGCGTGTGCGTGTGTGTGTTGCGTGTGTGTGAGGTGATGCGTACTTTTTTATTTGTGAACCAAGTTGTCCTTGCACCTTATTATTAAACCAATGCTGATTTTTCCTGCATATTTACATACAAATAGAGAGAGGGTTATGACCCCATGAAGCACCAAGTAGATCTTACTTTTTTTTTTTTTCAAGAGAATATGTTTATTCTGAGGAATCTCAATGAATATTCACCGTTCATGAATATTCATGGTACCTGTCCTGTTCTAAGCAGACAAGATCGTTTTGGCAAACTTAGCCTCCAAATAGATTTTCTGTACCTTAAGGAGGTACTGAAAGACATTTATTTTCTTTCAAATCCCCTAAATTGGTGACAGTTAGTTGATTTAGGTTTTAAACACTTTCGTTTAACAGTGTAGACCTTGAGGAAGAGAAATGTTTGTACAGTGAACATAAAATCAATTCATCGTATTTTTACCTGAAGCAGTACTGGATGTTATATTATGGTGCCTTTGTAACAGGCAAGTACCATGTCATATTGTATTGTTTTAAATAATTTATTGGCTTTATTAAAAGCGGTTGTTAGAGCGAGCTATAAGAATGCACAGATAGTGTATTTACCTTTGCGTTGTAAATCCACTGTCAGTGAAGACCGGGCGTGCCTCTGGCACTCTTTATGAAAGAGGATAACGTTCCTTTCGGCTCTGGAGCTGCCTAAATCTAACCAAGGACGCAGAGAACTGCAGGAGCAGAGACAAGAAAACACTCCTCGGGGTATATCTTTGAATATCAAGACTGGAGCTCGCAGCCTATTCTGTTTTTATTGGTGTTCAGTTAGAGAAGACCTTAACAACTTTCAAGGTTTTTACTTCATGCAGATTTTTTGTTTCAACATAGAAGAAAGGGTGTTAAATAGTAACAACAACAACCACAACAACAACAACAATAATAATAGTAATAATAATATCATCACCGGTGACCCCATGGATTCTTTAGGCACCATTTTCCCGATTTTTGCTGATGATTCATTGTGTAAGTCTTGGGTCTGCTGAAGCAATGATGTGAAATAATCGTGAAAGTTAGTGTACAGATGGGGTCCAATAGGCACAACAGTATAGAATAAGCAAATGATTGGAAAAGCAAACCCAGGGGGACTCACAGAGTTAGCGCATAGCTTCTGCTTATTTCAGCATGGTCATCACCATCACTCCCATTTCACATTTTTCAGCGGTGCATTCAGTCAACACACATACACACACACACACACACACACACACACACACACTTCTGCCCTGACTATTTATCATTTATACATTTTTTTCTGTAATTATGTCCTACTGAACTTATGCAGGAGAATGAAAATCTGTAGTGTTTACTCATTGGTTTTTTCAGGATGGGAATCTAAGCAGGACCATCAACGGAATATATTAGCATTTGTGACAAAAGTGCCCCCGAAGATCAATGAGCCTTTCAAAGCAGGTATTGAGTGCACTGTGCAATATGTGGGGCAGGAGCATGGAGCTGCAGGAAGCTCATTTCTTTCCACCCCCCAGAGGAAAGAGGCAATCGCCAAGGGTTGGACAGGGACGAGGCGAATGAGCGATGGAGCTCCCAGAAACGGCCTCTTTTGTCCAAGCCGCTCACAGGGCTAGAACGGGGCCTGCCACACATTTCGTACCATCCTACTCCAAACAACCGCTGTTTAACTGCAACCTCACCATGCACTGCAATGCAATGGAGATATTTTCAGCCTCAATAATGATTTCTTTTCACATAATGGGGTAAGGGTAGGGGTGGCGGATCATGTGAAAGCTCTCTCACAAATTTTTTTGGGGGGAATATTTTTTCACACTTAATGAAATTGTTCTGAAGTACCCTTGTATAGATTTCGTAAAAAATAAATGCACTCAAAAAAACTGGGTTTTTTTTTCCCATGGAAAAACATAACCTTGTGACTCCTGATAATTATCTTGCAATTTATCAGGTGCTTTCTCTATGTCTGCCATCATCCTTTCTTAATTCAGTGCCAAGGCCAGCAAAGCACTCAAGACATTCAGATGTGTTTCTTCTCTGCAAAATGGATTCTGCACTAAATAGAAATATGCGGCTGATTCTGCTGAGGTGCCCTGAATGCAGTGAGCTCTGTGGCCGTCAGGCATTCATACATTACAATGCGTGCTACATCCAGTGCTAGAAGAGGAGAATGGACCAGTAATAAAGGAACTGCAAAAATCTGAAATGTTTTCAAAAGGCAAGATGGATTATCAGTCCCCTCTTAGGGACCCATGTAAGAGAACAAGAAAAATATAGTTTAATATTTTTGCTAAACAGAAAAAAATTGCAGCATGTCATTTGTTTTTTTTTATTTTATATTTTTTAGTAAAACAAGGGTTTTTAACTTCAACTATCTTTGAAAGTCAGCAATGTATCTCCGTTTAGCACGGAGTCCAAATGAGTCTCTCTGAACACCACTGCTGTGGTCCTTGTTTTCTGTAAACAAACACGAGTTAACATTTCCTTGAATATCACCAAACGGGCACCGAAACATATGTGCCGCATTTAAATTCTGAGGCTTCGTGCACTCAGTGTCTGGATTTGCAAGTATATTGAGAGCAGGTCTATCCTGTTCTTGTGATAAGAGAGGGCAAAGCTGCAGAGGATGTAATGAACAGATACAAGCTCTGTGTTAACAATCCTCAGCGGCCCGATGTCAGCATCGCAGCTGCTCGGCGTTCAGAACGGAAAACAGGCACGCCTTGCATTTGGTCACAGATGCACAAATGCCACTGCACATTTGCACATCTGTTCCAAAAAAACAGTTTTACATTTAACGTGGTTTTATAAAGGTTACTTGGCTAAACAGGATCGAATTAACATTCTTATGCCCATTGGCATATGAGTCCTGCTACTGGAAAACACCATGTGGAAAGTGTAAGATATCTCATACTACTGAAACATAATAATAACAATCATATTTTAACAACATGTTTCTTGAGGAAACATTATTTAAGTTTTATTTATTGAAATAGCCAACTAAATATATATTGGACAGTGCAGCATTTTAGAGTTGATGCTGCTCTGATGAATTAAAAAAAAACATGTCTGATACAAGTGAAATAATGGGGAACGAAAACACACAATAATTCACATATACCTGCGGAAAAGGACACAAACAGATTATATTATTTATCCTTCAAAAAAGGGTATTAATATGCAGAGAGAATGGCTTTCACGATTCAAGATGTAATTTCTAATACTACTGTTCAATGCATAATTAACATTCCCCAGAGGCATTATTGATAAAGGCTGGATCTGAACGTGTTGGGATCATGTATCTTCTGAAATCACTGAGGCAGTTAGGTTTGTAATTAAAGTTTCAGTCCTCCTGTCAGTGGCAAATCTTTTCTGTGTTCCTGAGGGACAGGTGACCTCACAATGGCAGGATGAGTGGGTCCGGAATCTTCCATAAACATGCTAGGGGAAGCCTGGCACACAGGAAGCTCAGTTCACCATTCGTTTTTCAACATAAAGCTTGCATTATCAAATTATTTTTCCATGGCTACTTTCATTATAATCTGCCGATTTGCAGCCAACTCAACTCATAAACTATTGATTAATATTACCTTGGCCTTAGATTACACATATACTTGGAATTGTTTACCGTTTAATGAATATTTTGGTGAATATTTTCAGAAACATACACAGGCCTCACAAGACAATTGTCACGATATGGCTGACTCAAGGTGCTCTTCAGTGTTCCTCAATAAATGAATCAATCGATCAATAAATCAAACAACACTGTCACCATCACCTCCAACTTCACTATCCCCAAGCACTTCACTGTCTGGGCAGGGATCTGAAGGGTTTGCAGGTTAGACTAATTTAGTCTCTGTTCACTTCTAATTCAGCACCTTTTTCAATGTAGGATTGATGCTACAGCATTTGATTAAATATACTGTAGATATCGAAGAGTCGATTCCAATGACTCCAGACATTTCATAGTCATAGTCATAGTCGATTCCAAACTTTCAGGGGTCATTCACTACTGATGTCTATGGGTCTCAGACTACAGGCAGTCATCGATTACAAAGGATTTGCAACAAAGTACTAAATATGACTTTATTTCAGATATGTTATTTTGTCCAATTACGCTTTGTCCCTTAAAATGGGGGGACTACGTATAAAGAGGGCTTTAATTCTTACACGGTTCACCCAATGTGGATGTAAAAACCCTCAAATGACATCTGACAGTCTGCACTTTAACATGAACTTCATAATTTTATTCCAAACCCAGTGTGTTGGAGTACAGTTCCAAAACAACAAAGATTGTGTCACTGTCTCAATACTTTTGCATTCAACTGTACATACTGTATATATGCTGATGTAGATCTGAGGGTGCTCATGTGGTGAACAGACTAAATTCTTCATAAACAGAAAATGAGGACACTAGAAACACAAAACTCCATAGGCTAAGGCAGGGCAAAGAGAGAGAGATAAAAGCCAAGAGACACAGCAACTATGCAGGAAAAAGCCCCTCTAGGCCTGGGAGTAAGGCCCAATGATTAGGCAATGGGTAGCAGCTGGCTAATTACAATGAGCCCCAGCTGCCTCCCTGCCTGTGAGTGGGGCCGGCGCTGTCCACGGTCCTTCAGCTCTCCAAGGTTGCCGGAAGGGTGCTGAAGGGACAGCGCACAATATACAAGATGAGACTACAGGTGACTAAGAACAGGATGGTAACAGTGCACAGCATTTATTCTCCTGAATTAACGGGCTGCAGGTGCCATTGGTACCTGTGCTTATAACCCCAGGCTATAGCTCTCATTGTAGCAGCCCATCACCATCGGGGGTTACTAACCCCACCAAGACATGCATATTCCCAGCAAGTTGAAGCAAAAAAAAATGAAACTCAGACCAGCTTTGCAGCAGAGGTGACATCACGGACTGTAATGGCGCCATTATCCCAATAAATCCTGATTTACTGACACTTGTAGTGCATGATGCCCCGGGTATACATTCATTTCAATTTTAGAGCAAAACAGTAAATAAATAAAAATAATAAAATGGTGGCAATCACGGCTGGTAGGCAGCAGTGGCTCTGCGCTCGTCTCTGTGACAGTGATGAATTGGGGCCACAGTGAGCTGTGAGGAGGTCTCCATCAACAATAATGAATTAAATAACCCCTCCCCCTCCCCCGCTTCTTTCCAAAGGTAAACAGCCAGGAAATGACAGAGGCCTGACAGTCGAGGTCCAGATCCTAGGCATCCCGTAGATTAAGGGGAGTTTCAACGAGAAGCACTTCCACCACCACACAAACCCCATGTTATCCTAATCTTCTGACATTCCTGCAGGGGCTAAATACTGGCCCTATCCATGAGAACGCTTTGTCCTCTGTGAGGCCTCAGATTGCTGCTTTTTTCATTCCATTCCATGGATAACTTGGAGGCATCTTGGAATAAGTTTTCAGTACAGGATTTAACACCCAGCGCAATTGGCAATATAATTACATCCAGGTAATCACCATGGCAATATTTTTAACAGAAGGAAACTCTTTCACAATAAAAAGCCCAGTATTAGCTTTCTCAAAGTGCTTATTTTCTTTTTTTTTTAAGTAAAAAGCGTAAGGACTCTACTCATTAAAAAGTCTAATAACATGGCAATCTTTTAAACTGTGTTTTCCCTTATTATTTTTTTAAACTATGTTCTCTTATGAAAGGATGGGGGGGGGGGGGTTATATTTCAACCTAAATTTTCATTAAACATTAAAGTAGAATAGTTTTCTTTTTACATTTTTTAAAAACGGGCCTTGAGGCCACTATTACACACACATATACAGTACCAATCTATTTTTTTTTTAATGGTGAAAGAATTACAGAACTAAAGATGGAAAATGCTCCAAATTATCATTATTTATTTTGGGCTGTGGTCCATAGCTATGATGTATAAAACTAATTACATTTGAATTTCTTTTTACGGATTTATCTCAGTGTAAATGGCACAAATCATAAGCTGGCCACATTATATTGCAAAATGGAAAGTCTATATAATCACTCCGACTTAAAAATAGTCCCTGTACAAGCTGCTTTGGAGTTACCTGAAGTGTATCAGCTTGCTTTAGACCACAAACCCCTGAATGCCCTGATACCTCCCATTGTAAAGCCACAAGGTTGTCAGAAACTTCAGTTTCTAAAATATTCTTGATCACGCAAAAACAGTCTGGAAAAGTTGAAAACCACAGTCATAGTTAAAAACTCTAGAAAGTAAACTATCCCCTAAAATAATTTTTTTTCACAATGCTATATTATCAGTTATCAAGATAATATCAAGAATGCTTCAAGAGAAATAGAGATTCAAAGTGCAGTATGTGATATAGGACAAACACCAAGGGGAAAACATCTGTCAGGTCTACGGTAAACTGGAAAAATATTATTTTTAATCACAATTTACATTTAAAGTGAAATAGTTAACAATCAAGTTATGACACTAAGTTGCACATTACAAAAGCAGGCAGGAGGAGACCTAATGAAGATAATAATGTCACTCCTGTCAATCATATCTACAGTCATTAAATCTGATCCATGTTTCCCGATTCTATGACTGTTTGACTGGCATGGCAACGTGAGATGACCAGGCAATGTGACGGTAAGGAATAAAGTGGAGCGACTCATGTCCCCATGCCTATGTGCTTCTCACCAGTTTCGTGCACCTTCATTGACTTTATGAGATGCACCACACACACACAGACTGCGCACAGCAATCGGGGGGTTTGAAAAAGAGAGGGAGGGGGGGAGAGAAAGAGAGAGGAAGGCAGTGAGAGATAGGGAGGGAGGGAGATAGAAGAGAGAGGGGGAGAGGGGGAGGAGAGAGAGAGAGAGAGCACAGTACATACAGCAAGCTTGTGATTCTGGAGAGTTCACAGTGAGGACTCCTCTTGTGAGACGATATCTGCTGCTGTTATCTATCTGAGCTACAATGGCCAACAGCAGCAGCACAGAATCACACTCAGCGGCCTTACCAGAGTGAGGAGTGAGGGAGAGAGAGAGAGAGAGAGAGGGGGGGGGGGGGAGAGGTAGAGAGAGGGGGAGGTAGAGAGAGAGGGGGGGAGGGAGAGGTAGAGAGAGGGGGGACGTAGAGAGAGAGAGGGGGAGGGAGAGGTAGAGAGAGGGGGGAGATAGAGAGAGAGAGGGGGAGGGAGAGGGGGAAGGTAGAGAGAGAGAGGGGGAGAGGTGGGGGGGAGTAGAGAGAGAGGGGGAAGGTAGAGAGAGAGGGGGAGAGAGAGGTAGAGAGAGGGGGGAGGTAGAGAGGGAGAGAGAGGTAGAGAGAGGGGGGGAGAGAGAGGGGGGAGGGAGAAGTAGAGAGAGAGGGGGGAGGTAGAGAGTGGGGGAGAGAGATAGAGAGAGGGGGGAGGGAGAGAGAGAGAGGTAGAGAGAGAGGGGGAGAGAGAGGGGGGAGGTAGAGAGAGGGGGAGAGAGATAGAGAGAGGGGGGAGGGAGAGAGAGAGGTAGAGAGAGAGGGGGAGAGAGAGGGGGGAGGGAGAAGTAGAGAGAGAGGGGGAAGGTAGAGAGAGAGGGGGAGAGAGAGGTAGAGAGAGGGGGGAGGTAGAGAAGGAGAGAGAGGTAGAGAGAGGGGGAGGGAGAGAGAGAGGGGGAGAGAGAGGGGGGAGGGAGAAGTAGAGAGAGAGGGGGGAGGTAGAGAGAGGGGGAGAGAGATAGAAAGAGGGGGGAGGGAGAGGAGGACACACACCTTACAGTGAAGCAGCCCCAACCTCACATCAAAGGTATTCTCTTCTGTGGCAGGAAGCTGGGTCAGGCACATCTCTATCATCTGATTGACCGAACATCCGAGACTCACTCATATCAGCTCATTCAAATCAAGACTGCACAACCCCTACCAGCTCTCACTGTGCAGACAGTGACAGCCCTCTTTTCTATGTGCCCCCCAACCCCCCATCCCCTCATCCCCCCACCCCAACATCTACAAGGTCTCTATCTGGGCTGAGGGACTAGACTCTGGATATTTCATTCAGGCGTAATGGCAACGTCAATGTGCTTTACAAGAGTTATTATAAAAATCGATGAGAGTAAAAGAAGTTCTTAGGTGTGGAGGAAAAAGCTCAGGAGAAAGAAAGGGCTGGCACTCAGAAAATTCACATAAATTTCAGAGCTTTGTCGAGCGTGCTTTTCTTCTCATATTTCCAATATGGCGCCAACGACCTTGGAGCCAATTGAGAAAATAAATAATAAAAAACACAAAAAACATGTTTCAACTTTTTTTTTTTGATAATCCCAGATACTTTAACTTTTTCTTTCACATGAGAGCAGGCAGTCAATATTTCCCTTATTCAGAAAGCAGAGAGAGGAGCAGATAGAGAAGGGATCACAGGTCAGAAAGCAGAGAGAGGAGCAGATAGAGAAGGGATCACAGGTCAGAAAGCAGAGAGAGGAGCAGATAGAGAAGGGATCACAGGTCAGAAAGTGCCATGAAGGAGCAATTAAGCAACAGAGGGCAGCGTTCGCGGGGATAAACAGGGGTCTGGCAGGCCCCGTGGACGGGGGCGGAGGAACAAATGAATGAAAGCCTGCAGGGGATTGGAGGGGAACACAAACGCTGGCTAGAAAAGGACAGACGACAGGAACAAATCACGCGGCGATTGAGAGCTCGCCGTAACCTTACTCTGCTTGGTGACAACCTTTATAGTCAATTTAATTTACCGCTGAGAAAATAAAACAATGAAAATGCGTCTCTGGGCCCCGGGACACGCTGATGTGAGGAGGCGCAATATGATGAGGAGAGAAAATGAAGAGGAATGAATTACTGTGCGCACAGTCTTCAGACTCTGGGCTCTGGAGTGGAAAAAGAGATGATGTCATCAATTTCAACAGAGACAAGGGTTTCAGTGACCTAATGACATCCTAATGGGGAGAGGAGGATCTCTGTATAAACTGCTGCAAGGAGTCTGTGGATCATCCCGGGCCCCGTGTGTGTGTGTGTGTGTGTGTGTGTGTGTGTGTGTGTGTGTGTGTGTGTGTGTGCGTGTGTGTGCGTGTGTGGTGCATGTGTGTGTCTGTGTGTGTGGTGCATGTTTGTTTGTGTGAGTGTCTGTGTGTGGTGCATGTGTGTGTGTGTGTGTGTGTGTGTGTGTGTGTGTGTGTATGTTTGTGCATGTCTGGCTGTGTGTGCATATGTGAGTGCAGCATGTCCAAGTGTGTTGTGTGTGTGTGCGCGTGCATGTATACATGTTTGTGTATTTGTCTCTGTTATTCATATACTTGAACATAAGAGCATGTTGAAGTATGTATATGAATAAACACATATGTAAACACTTGTGTGTACAAATGTGTGAGTGTGTGTCTGAGAGTATACAGGAGAATATTTCATGGCTCAGTAAGTAATGCACACTATGTATGTTTACACTGATATGTTTATGGTTCCGTTCCTTTATGTGTATTCAATGCATCCACAAATTCTATACTTGTTGTTTCCTTTAAATTCCATAGTAGGTCATTTGGTCGATATTCTTCTTTAACACGCTTTATTACATGTTAAAGTGCACACTTTGCATCAGGTGAATAGAAGACTCCCAGAGGCCTTTGTGTTATGTAAACGTTTCCCATGATGACCCCCTTGTGGGTCATTTAGAAAAATTAACAGCCTCCTAACATCCAGGGGACTGACCCCATGTCTGTCTCCATGCTTGGCTAAATTTACCTCACCAGCTATACTATATATACAAGGCGTTGCCATTTCATACAGTTCCATGGTTGTGTTGGTATGGGCTTCAATGCAATTACAACAAATGGCTCATTGACTGCTTAGCACAATAGCGACTACGCTCTTCACTCCTCACATTACAACCTAATTTGCGTAGGCTACTGCCCTCACATTTGTGCATGAAGGCATATCGTACCACGCGCGTCTTTCAAAAATAAGTTGCGTTGATGAGGCAGCCATTTTATTCACAAACCATAAACCCACCAGAGGACTACTGAGGCACTCTGGGAATTATTGGGTGTCACGACCATGAAAACTTGCTGGACTGTCCTCTTGTGGATCCCGTGTGACAGATAAACATGCGATTCAAGTGGGTCCTAGGTTGGCTGTGATCACAGACAGTAATAATTGGAGCACTCATACAATATTACTTTTAAAAAAAGAAAAGAATAGTGTATCCCCATATAGACTGTACAGTAATGGTTTTGTATACATTGCATTACATTACATTACATTACAGTCATTTAGCAGATGCTTTTATCCAAAGCGACATACAATAAGTGTAGGGTCTGGCAGGATATAAATGTGTCCAAACACAAAAAGGTACAAATTTAGATTGTCTTGACAAATCACTGTCAATTACTCATATTTAGCTGCTGTGTAGTCAATACATTTTTAGTATAATTTACTTTTGACTTGAAAAAAGTCAAATATATGTGCTGTGAAAATATTCACAGCACATATACAGCACATTATATAAATAGCGTTGGGGGGGGCATTTCAATGCTATGCAATGCTACTTTTCATCCCTTGTTAGTCACAATTATGGAAAAATAGAAACAGCGTTTTCAAGCACGCTGTAGCAAAATCACTAAAATAAATAGCTACACACAAACCCTTCTCATCATTGGAAAGCCCTTTTTTGGACTGAAAACACATGCTGGCATCATTGGAAAGCCCTTTTCTGGACTGAAAACACATGCTGGTTTTGCTCCACATACATAAATAAAATTTTATACGGCTGTCACCCATCTGGCAAACCGCAGTCACCCATGCTAATAGCGCCCAAGGTTACACGTGACATGAAAGGGCTTATGCGGGCTAAAAGATAAATACAAATCAGCTTGAGCTCACTGCTTTCTCTTTTTCACCAAAGGAATGAAAGATAATACGCAATGCTACAGGTGACGAGGCGTGACGTAAACCAGGAAGTAAAAAGTTAATTTTCTAAGAGTAGCTTACAAAGAGCCACCAGGAAGTCACAAGTGAGTTTTCTAAGAGTAGCTTTACAAAGAGCCACCAGGAAGTCACAAGTGAGTTTTCTAAGAGTAGCTTACAAAGAGCCACCAGGAAGTCAAAAGTGAATTTTCTAAGAGTAGCTTACAAAGATCCGTCACTTGTCTCTGATGTAGCCGCTTTATTTTTCTTATTTGTTAAGCAATGAAAATGAGTTGCAAATAAAACGCAGCTTGCAAACAAACATCCGACAATGGCTGCTTTAACGTGCGTGTTTTTCCCCAGGCACTGTCCCCAATGGGAGCAGGCATCCCCTTTCTCTAGGGGACGGTCCTGGTAAACATTGCGGTTTCACACTTTTCTGCTGAATTAACTGAAGCTCCCGCTCCTCAGACTTGGGGACTAAATTTAGCTGAGGTACGGGAAACAAAATGAAAAGGTGAAAGAAAAAAAAAACAAAAAAAAAAAAAAAAAACAACAACCCCCATCCTTTCATGTATGTTTTTCAAAATGGGGACTTAGCTGATTTAGCAGATACCTCTCTGCCACTCGCAGGGAGAAACAAGTGTGTCTCATAAATGCTTATGTATGCGCAGGTCCACCTCAGGTCACACATCATGCTCACACTGATTGCATCAGTACTTTATGTAACGGACAGAAAGTAGGTGATCGCATAGCGTGAAGTGGCCACACCACCTACAGCAGTCAAGCTGTTCTCAGAAAACTTTAGCATTAAGCCACTGGCTCTGTTTGCATGGGCCAAAACACTGGGGGGAGGGGGGGGAGGGGCAGGTTCAGATAAAAACAGTAGAAATAAACTGAAATAAACTTGGAAAAACAAGGTCATGTCATGCAGCGCAGTGGGGTGAGGAGGCCCGGTGGCTGTAATCCAGCCCATCACGTCCATCTCTGCTGCAGGGCCACATCACTGCCGACCACAGCACGCCATATTTCGCCGTTTAGAGTCTCTAAGCAGAGCAGATACACCGTAGATATGCAGCAAAAATAGATCTCTGAACAGACAATGAAAGGAGATTGTTCAAATGAACACAGTAAAATGTCCAGTGTTAATTCAACTCTAACAGTGTACATATGAGCCTAATCTGGCCAGAGCAGGCTCATATGTACGCTGCTAGAGTTGAATTAACACTGGACATTTTTCTGTGAATTTACTGTGAAGGGACTAAACACAAATGTTCAGACATGCACACACAGACACAGGCACAAGACACACACACACACACACACACACGTAGAGGAGTTGATAATTAATAAGGAGTTAGTAATTAAGCAGGAGAGGGCAGGGTTAGCAGGGGATAAAAGTACAGATAAAATTGTCCAGTGTGACCTATTACCACTTCTTATTTCAATAATGCCGTAGTCCTTTCATCCAAAGCCACCGACGTTCGTCACAACATCGCGGTAACGTTGAGAACTCGCGGTAATTCGCGGGGCGTGCGCGCCATCGCCCCGTTTCTGCGCCGTGCGCACTTGGGCTCCTCGTGGAGGAGGTGCGGATGCATCGCTGCGTGTCTCCTCCATATTCCAGCGCAGCCCGACTTCAAAGCCCGCTTTGATTTCATCCCTCTGAGAATCTCTTTCCTCAAAAAATATATCCCCCTTTTCCCTCCCTACTCTGTGTCCTCACAGAGACGAAGAGGAGGAGGAAGAAGAGTCTTACAGAATATACCAACAATGGATCAGAGCTAGGGAAATTGCATTAAGGAGGCTTAGCCCGCAGTAATCATTCTGGTCCTCTGTTTGTGTCAGGGACCTGCCAAGTTCAATTGCTAGGGGTAGGTTACGTGCCAAAAGGAGTTACTACCTTTTCATCGAAATTAATGAACTGCGATTGATTCTTTTGACTGCTTCATTAATTTTGTTTTATTCTATTCTATAGAGGGGAGAGTGGGGCGGTGTTTGAACACATCCAACACGATGGGTATCCAAAACAACAACAAAAATATCAGGTCCTGTTTATTTACGCCCCGGAAAATGAGAGCCTAATTTATTAGGCATCAGCATTACTTTAACCATAGCAGTTACCATACATAACATAACATAACATAACATAACCATAGCAGTTACCATACATAACATAACATAACATAACATAACCATAGCAGTTACCACTCTCTTACCATAGCAGTTACCACTCTCTTACCATAGCAGTTACCACTCTCTTACCATAGCAGTTACCATACATAACATAACATAACATAACCATAGCAGTTACCACTCTCTTACCATAGCAGTTACCACTCTCTTACCATAGCAGTTACCACTCTCTTACCATAGCAGTTACCATTCTCTTACCATAGCAGTTACCACTCTCTTACCATAGCAGTTACCACTCTCTTACCATAGCAGTTACCACTCTCTTGGATGGAGAAAAAGGGTCAGACCAAAAAAATTGGAATTGGAAACAAAAATGTATGCCATTCTATTTTCAACAACCATCCACATCCATCCAAACAGTTATTTCCCTGAGCTCTGAAACTAACATCACACATTAGAGGGGAGGTCACTGCGGCAGACAATATCATTGTTTTTCTATCCTTTACCCTTTCATGCATGAATTATTACAAAACAATAATAATTATTATCAAACTCCGCATGTGTTTCACCTGCCTAGGTCACAGAAATGTGCCCCAAATGGCCCCTTGAAAACATAGACCACACATGCAGATTACAACTCTTAATGCATGATGTCCACTTCAGTGGACAGAAGGTTTTTCGTATACAATACAAGAACTAAGGTCATTTTTTGTTACAAATATAACAAATTCTGCTCCTTGCATCTTCTCTAGTAAGAATATATATTTTTAACATGCTCTGTTCTCTAGGAATAGAAGGTTTTCACAGCTGCACCAGAGGGAGTTTGTATGTTTCCACCTCCACCTGCCATTTTGACCTTCACTGTATCAAAACTAGAAAAGCCAATAAAATGTAACAAGATGGAACATATCAAAATTTAGGCAAAGGAGCAAGGAATCTGCTCTGATATTTTTTGGAGATCACAAATGTTTTTGACTATGTTAAAATAGAATTTGAAAAGCCTGTCCAATGTAGTTCCCTCCATGCATGAAAGGGTTAAAAAATAAAAAATGCTGAAAGCATTATGCCTTTATTCCTTCTCACATAAACTGTACATTAATTGGCTGGGCGTTTATGCTCATGATATTTAAGTTTTGAATATTCCTCAACAACAGTTAAATCCAAAAAAAATCCAACTAAATCTTAGTTAACACCACAAATAATGAGTAATGGTGCAGCGATATCGGTCTGCGGTAGAAGGGTTCCCTGTGCATTGAAAGAAAATATTACTTAATTTAAATTTAATGACTTGTTCTCTTTTCAGTGCTAGTGCAATGACGCCCTCTTTGAGTTATAATAACAATAATAGACTGGTTTTATAGGCTGCCCTTCACATCAAAGAGCCTGAGAGTACCTCGCGCAGCACATTAAACAGCAGGCATAAATAAGACTTTCAATGCTTGTGAAATGGATTTAACGAGGCAAGAGGCAATACAGTGTCCTTCAAACTGAAAACTGACACACCTCAGCTCTAATGCAGGAGCCAAAATGGCCGTTGTTGTAAAAAAAAAAAAAAAAATCTAAATTGAGAAGAAAAGATACAGGCGCCAATACAGGACAAACTAGTGCTTAAGAGTTTTTACATTAGAACAAATTACATTAAAGTTCAATGCATTGCATTAATTTAGCAGACTTTCTTATTCAGAGCGACTTATAATGCAGGAGAACATAAGTGGTGCACTTGGGGGGGTTCTCTTCTTAGGGCTTCTTCTGGATGTAGTGTGTTTGCATCTAGAAAAATAGCATTTTGGCTCTATGTTAGCATAGATAACTTGCACTAGCGCTGACATTTTAACTGACTGATCTGGGATTGTTGTCCACCAGATCTATTCCTGTAATCCTGATATGAATCCGGGGGGGTTTAACAAAGCAGGATTGCTGAGTTAGCTGGATAACTGCACTGAGTAAAACCTGGAACTGCTCTTTTTACTTCAGTCCATGTTCCAGATTTGGGAGGGTTCCAGATTTTACTCAGTGCAGTTATCCAGCTAACTGAATAATCCTGCTTTGTGAAATACCCCCCGGATTCATATCAGGATTACAGGAATAGATCTGGTGGACAACAATCCCAGATCAGTCAGTTAAAATGTCAGCGCTAGTGCAAGTTATCTATGCTAACATAGAGTCAAAATGCTATTTTTCTAGATGCAAACACACTACATCCAGAAGAAGCCCTAAGAAGAGAACTATAAAATCATATAGATGGCATCTAGAACCATAAAATACTATATGCTCCCTCTTGTATCCTGCTGGCGCTTTTTGGAAGTCTAAGAAAATTTTCAAACACAGCATTAACGTTCGGCCAAATCTGGTCAAAGCGACTTTATTTGTTAAGTAAGAGACCTTTACAGCTCACATCTTTTGTTGTTGCGTTGTAAAAGACACAGAAGAACAACAACGACGACGACAAAACATTTTTTTGTTACATGTGAGGCGGGTCACAAACGATATGCTTCAGAGGCCAGAGAAGTGCTCTCTGGCAAAGACATGAATAAAGATGAAAAATTAACCACCTTGCGCCTGTGGTGTTTTTCGGGAAGGCGGCTCAGCCTGTGTGACTGGGAGGATGTCCCTGCGTGAGCGCTGGAGGGGGAGGCGGAGGGGGAGGTGGGGGGGGTGCACTGTTCCTTCTCTATATCTCGCTCATCAGTCATCACACACACAGGAAAGGGACTTGCCCTTCCGCATGCTCCCGGGCTACAGCTCTTGATAGATGGCCTTCCCGCTGTCCTATTAGAGTGGCGTCAACACGGTCCCGACGCGCGCCACCGCCGTAGCCCACATCCCTTCTGACCATCTGAGCGTTATATTTATTTGCTGACGCGCAGGCTCCGGGTCCCTGAGGTTAGCGGAAAAGCGCGCTCTGCTAGAGAATGTGAATATGATTACTGACCTTACGGAAGGCTGTAATTCAGAGGGTCGCGACAGCATTGGCTTCGTTTAGCGCGGTGTTGTTTCCTGGTGCCACTGCAACCCGGCTCATACGGTTGACACAATGCGGGAAGGACACCATCACGTAACACGCTTCAAATCCATTTATGATAAAACTCTTGAAAGATCGGGTTTTTAAAAACATATCCCACGCCTACTCCCCCCCCCCCCCCCCCCGAATACACCAAGGTTTCTTATTGTGTGAAACAACTCACTTTCAGACAGCAGCTCCGTTACCGTGGTCACGGATTTTGATGATTAAAAAATTACATTATTAATACATTATTACATAAATGAATCATTACATGTCTTTTCTGTTAAGACGTAGGAGATATGTCCATCCGAGTTCTGCTTACATAAGATAGTGTTCATTTTAATACACCTTTAGCAAGGGGAGGGGTATTTTGCAAAGTAGGGGATGTGAAATTTTACTGTAAATGATCACTTAAGGTTCTTGATCCCATCAATTTGAAAGGGTACATTGCGCACTTTCCAAAGCAATTAAAATGCGTAATGTCTCAAAACAGCTTTTCAGAGAACGACAACGACCGATTGACCACCTGAGTTCAGATAGTTTGCTGATGAGACGTCTGGAACTATACAATAATTAGGTCAAGATGCTGGTCTTTAAATCAACAAATAATGCAGTCTCAGTTATTTTAGTTATAAAATAACTATGATTGTGACACAGTTGTAGCGCATCACTAAAGACAAGACTCAGACAACCTGCTTGGAAAGGCTGCTGCTCTCCCACCCCTCATCTTTCCCTAGAAAAAAACATTTTAAAGCTACACTATGTATAAGGACACCAGGCAGGAACTTGCTATTCACATCCTGTGCAAGAATACACTCAAGGCCCTACCTCCAATTATTTTGTGCTCACCGGAACAAGAGAAATGCCATGACAGGCACTGGTTTACTCTTTGTCTCAATTGGTGTGAGGATTTGGTTTGGTTTGGGTATGGGTATGGGAGAAGAGTAGTTGCAGTAGGCTTTGTGTGTTTGTGTGTGTGTGTGTTTGCATCTTTGTGTGTGAGAGAGAGAAAGAGAGATGGAATCTAATAGAAACGTTCAGGTATGTTCGCTAAAAACAATATTTTATTGATACATTTCCGTTTTTATAATACGAAAACCCTGCGATACCTTGAGAATGCATATAAATAACACATTTGAAAGCATGCCTTTGCACTCTTCACAAGAAAAACACAGAGTTTCTGATTATTAATAAAAAGGCGAAAGTTGAAAAAAGGCATGAGACAACAGCTGGAGTCACTCTGAATGATGCAGATTCGCTCCAAACTTAAATCCTCTGCTGCAAATAGACCGAGGCGCTGATCAACAGAGCCTATTGACTCAACGGCCTGGAGTCAGGCCCTCTTCCCAACAGAGCCTATTGACTCAACGGCCTGGAGTCAGGCCCTCTTCCCAACAGAGCCCATTGACTCAACGGCCTGGAGTCAGGCCCTCTTCCCAACAGAGCCCATTGACTCAACGGCCTGGAGTCAGGCCCTCTTCCCAACAGAGCCCATTGACTCAACAGCCTGGAGTCAGGCCCTCTTCCCAACAGAGCTCATTGACTCAACGGCCTGGAGTCAGGCCCTCTTCCCAACAGAGCCCATTGACTCAACGGCCGGGAGTCAGGCCCTCTTCCCAACAGAGCCCATTGACTCAACGGCCGGGAGTCAGGCCCTCTTCCCAACAGAGCCCATTGACACAACGGCCTGGAGTCAGGCCCTCTTCCCAACAGAGCCCATTGACTCAACGGCCTGGAGTCAGGCCCTCTTCCCAACAGAGCCCATTGACTCAACGGCCTGGAGTCAGGCCCTCTTCCCAACAGAGCCCATTGACTCAACGGCCTGGAGTCAGGCCCTCTTCCCAACAGAGCCCATTGACTCAACGGCCTGGAGTCAGGCCCTCTTCCCAACAGAGCCCTCATTAGGAGATTGTCATTAAATCAAACTCACTGGCCGAGGAGCCCAAATTGCCAGTGGCGCTGTGCCGATCCTGCCCCGCCCACTTTGCTCTGATGCAGGTTCTGATTGGTGTTCTGGGGAAGGAGAGGAAACCCTCCTTCTGTCGTCCGTGATATAAACACAACAGTCTCCCGTAGCGTGTGTGTGTGTGTGTGTGTGTGTGTGTGTGTATGCGTGTTTGGGGGTGTTTGTGTTAGGGGTGCGTTAGTTTGACCTTCTCCACTGAGTCTCCTGCTGTCTTCCAACCTCAGAAACAGATTGAGCTGCCATAATTTTAGTTAAAGCATGCATCATCTCCTGTACCTCTCTCCCTACCTTTCTTTCTACCTCTCTCTCTACCTGTCTCTTTCTCTCTCTACCTTTCTCTCATTGCAGTGTATCTTGCTGAACCAGTGGCTTGGTGATCAGGATCAAAGACTGTAAAAACAGAACCTCCAGTGTGGGGTCAGACCTCCTGACTGATACATGGCCTGTATCTCCCTCTCCAGGTGAATCCGTTGGGCGACCTGCCTACGGTGGGGCGAGCAAGCCGGGGAGCTGACAGGTCATATAGGTATGTTAAAACATTAAGAATATTCATAAAATGTGTCATTTGGAATATTTTGGACTGGGCGACGGCTGTTGCCTTACTGAGTTTTTTATTTTGTATCATTCTACAAGGAATGAGATCAATTCTTTAAAAAAACATCCCCTTATTTTACTATTAATTTATATTCGGCCCGTTTATTCCTGGAGGAATTTGATCTATAGGTAAATTTCGTTTTCACAAAGTTCCAACTACGTAATTGTGCACAAAATAAATAAATATATTGAAAGATAATATTAGGTTGTATTATTTGGTACCAGAACATGCGGCTAAACATTTTCCGGGACGGTCTCACATTTGGATTCATGTGGCACCAAAAAAAAAAAAGAAAATCTCAAATTTTATGAATCTCAAGTTCAGTTTATCTCCCTGCTGCTGGGGGGCACTTGGCCTGATTTCAAATGTTTATGAAATAAAATATAAGGAGGGAGCTGAGTAACCAATTTTCTCAAAGCCTCCCTCCTGTTTCTTTTTCCTTGCTTCCAGCAGTACTTACGGTACCAGTTTGACACTTTGATATACACCGCTTACAGCTATTGTAAGCATTGGCGTACAGCTTATTCCGTCCGTATAAATTCACAAGAATTCAAAAAACATATGATTGAAACGTAACCAATAAACGGCAACACAACCGCAAGCCCGGTGCGCATCCATAAAGTTTTGATGGAAAGCGCAGTAGGAATATGACATCGCGCTGGACGGATGTGCATAAAAACAGACAGCAGCAGAAGAAAAGCCGGAAACCCGCCGAAGAACGGCGGGGGGGATTTGACGTGGTGCCGGTCGTGTCGGGAGAGACGCGAGAGCGAAGATGAAGCCAGTGGCCAAAAACAAACAGCATCACAGGAGGATGCTGGGATACATGCAGAGAAGCCTCGGGACACCGGGCCTTTGACTAGGCCTTTCACTGCCTTCAGCGGCAGTACCGCTCACTACATGAAAGGTTTACATCGCACACCTTAAGTCGCTCGCAAAAGCCCGTTTTCAAGTCAGTGTGTGTCTTAAATTTCTACTTACAAATAAAGTTGAGGGTTATTTTTTTTCTTCAGTTCAGACACAATACATTTTCGTCATAGAAATGCACTCAATTTGGATCTGCCTATTAATAAATGTGGGCTATAGTACGTGCATTGTATTGTGAATCAAAGGATATGTGTTATTCAAAGAGAAGCCTCTAGGTCACTCTAGGATTGAGTGGGAAACCTGTAACATTTGCTCCTGGAGAGTTGTTTTATCAGGTTGCTGAATGGGTTGCCAGTCAGAGACAATAGATATTTGTAAAGTGACATATGGATTCATTGGATGATTGATGAATTCATCAAATTAAAGTGTATTTTTTAAACTGTCTCCAGGTTGACTATTTCCAAAATGGCCACACATCATATGGAAAGGCAGAATTTTGGAGCAGAACTCTGTCAGCAAAGACACTGACCTGCATATTTTGGTTTACTGTGGGAATCAGACAGTTGGTCAGTTCAGAACTGGCAATTCAAAAGATAACAGATTTTTTTTATAAAACACAGACTGCCTTCATGAGTGCCAGACCTTGACAACTAAAATAAAATGCTGGACCAACAAGGAACAGACCAGCCTTCTACCCCCCTGTGTCAGATACCCTTGACACGTGCTAAGATTTGACGTAAACAAAAGATATTGATCAGAAACTGAATTCATTCTAGCTTTTAATAGCTATGCTCAGTACTCAGAACACTGCAATTTACTGTACCACATTATATGGGAAGCAACTATTCTCCATGGACGGTAAATGCTCCATATATTATTATGTGAGTCAGCAAGACTTACTTAATGATATCTAATCTACATTAAATTAAATTCAATATACTTTGAATGTAGTCAAATGCTTTGTTTAATAAAACATTTAAGCAATCATTGTGAATCAACAAAATTTGTAATCCAGAAAAGCTTTCCTTCGCAAGATATGTTCATGAAACAACAACTATTCTGTTGGACATAACAATAAAATTTTATAAAGAATTAGATTATTTAACTCTGAATTATTTAACCCTGAATGAACTCTGATGAATGAGACCAGCACACGATATCAGTGTCTATGGATAGCGCTCACTTCCTGTACAGAGGGGAAGCTGACCAATCACAATAGATTGAAAAAAAAACAGCTGCATAGTGCAAGAGCGAAATAGATCGCTCAAAATATAGATGCTTTGTTTTTACTTTCCAATGTGCATTTTTGTAGTTCCACCAGTGCATTTTGTGGGTACACTGCCTCAAAACAGCTGCTTGCTCCGTTTGGTTTCACATTGCCATGGGGATTGTACTTCTGCTTATCACGACTTTGTGTCCTCTGCAAAGGATAAACACGTTTCATATTGTCTTTGGGAAAAAAGATGATCCTTGTTCTGTGTTTTGTCCTGTCGGAGATTTATGATGGATCACTCCAACTTATGAATAAAATACCCTGGGCATTAGATTGCCAGGAAAACAAAATCTCCAGAATTTACATATAAATTGGGGATGTGAGAATAAAACGCGGGAGTACAAAAGAAGCTTTTAGCGCAGTGAGGGGATTTGGAAGTTATAATCTCAAACAAGGTTGCTAAAATGTTTCCCAGCTTAAATCGTCATAGCGCTGGATGCTTACCGTTTCACGTATCATTGTGCTGAGGCAACAGTGGATGCCAGTGTTTGTGTGGAATGTGGCCAAATTTCTTGAAGGGAAAACTGGCCACGCTTAATTTAAAATCAGGGAACTACACAGCCACCGAGTCAATTGCAGATTTTCCTCACCAGCTTTTAAACTTGCGGTCTCTCAACCACCCACCCCCACCCCCCCCCCCTTCAAATTCATAATTCTTTATTTTCTTCTGTTTTTAATTATATTTCTTTTCACACAACCGCTGCATACAGAACTGAAATCGATACATCCAATACTGTACCGCTGACCAAGCAATGAGATCAACAGCCACATAAACAACGCACATGAAGAGGGAAACAAGTAATGTGAGGGTTACAGCACAAGGCATGTGTGACCAGCTGTTCCATTAGTTTTGACCTTGAGAGGAAAGTAGTTCAACAGTAATCAATTTCAATACCTACAGCTGTCAGATAGGAGGGAGGTATCACAACCAGAGGAAAGATGTTAGATAGAAATCAGCAATGAGCAATTTCACATAGACCACCACAGGGCACTGACCAGCAGCTCACAAAAGACGTGCACTTTCCACAGAGGAGACGGCAGAAGAGGGAGCTTGATATCATGATCTCTCGGCAGGAGTTCACGTCGGTGGGCTGGATGGCATTTCATGTCTTTGTCTTCAGGGACGTGTGTTGGCGTTTGATGAGCTGTTGCCTACATTCTGTGTCCAGGATACGCCACACCTTTGGTGGTGGTGGAGCCGGGCAGGGGAGTGTGTGTGTGTGTTGGGGGGGGGGGGACCTCTCCAGAGAGCATAGGACTGGGGGACCGCCTCTCTTCTCACAATGCCATGACTCATCAGGCCTTTAAGGGCAGGTGGGAGGGGGCCGTCCTTCATGGTCCAGTTGGTGACATGCCTGTGCATTAATGTGGATGAAGGCGAGCGCTCTGTCAGGAGTCAGAGATGTGGAGGAAACGGTCAGAAAAAGGCCAGCAAACTCCCATGAATGAGGAATGTTATGCAACCTGCCAGTATCTAGATTGACAGATGCAGGGCTGTGCATGAGAGCACATCCATACGTAAAGGCCATGCTTACCAGTAGGTATCAGAGTTTTTATTTTTTCAACATTTTCCCCTCTTTCTTTCCACAAGTTTTCAATTCGCATTTGTGCATCTGGAGTCTCTCTTGTGCAGTCCACACCCTGGTAAAGAACCACGTGCGCTCCCGGCCTGATCACCAGTGACTATTTTACACAGGGCACACAATACTGTGGGAAAGGTGGCACCACGTTTGAAGAAAGGGCATATATCTCCGTGGCAACAGCTAGCAGTCTGTGGAATGTTGTTGGGAGGAGCCATGGTAACCCACGGAACCCTGCAAACTCACAGCACCACTGCATGAGGTCAGCTGTGGAATCCCAGTCATTACCATCTGGTGTCATAGCCAAGACTCAAACCTGCAGCCACAGGCCTGCAAGAGTAAGGACTGGTGGCAGGTGCTGTTAACAGCTGTGACCCTGGGAGGGTCCTTTTTCTTGGGTCACACGCTGTACCAATATTTTGTTCACAATATGACTGGTCCAGCCCAACATTTATTCTGTGCTTGAATTTATGTAGAAAGGTAGGGAGAGGGCTTTATTTTGAGTTTTATATTTTTTTTAAAATTTATTTTAGGCTAAAGGACTTATTTTCTCCCAGGCAAAGGGAGTGTGTGATGAATTATTGATTTTGTCAAGGCAAATTTGCTGCTACAGAGGCAGAATACTGGGTTGCACTGATCAGTAGTGAGTTATGTCACTATAAACAAGTCCTAACATTCCATTTCACATTGTCTGTATTAAAGCAACTGTAAAAAATGAATATGAAGGAAAACTGTACATCATTTTAATGTACTTGTGCTGTTTCTGTAAATACATTTTGAGCCTGTGTTGATTAACTTAAATTACGTCTCTCCCTCCTCCATTTTCAGTCTCTGTCATTCGACCTCTGCTTCCATAAATACATTTTGAGCATGTGTTGATTAAAAAAAAAGAGAAAAATTACAAGCTCTGAAATCCCCTCCCCGTCTTTCTTTGTCTCGATTGTTCCCCCTCTTTTCCCTCCCTCTGTCTCTCTTTCAGTCTATCCTTTATTTCCTCTTGCTCTTTCTCTCTATCATTATGCGTACTCTCTCATTGTCTCGTACTCTCTCGCTATCACTCTTCATTTCTCTCTCTTTCCATTCGTCTCCTCCTCCACTCTTCCCCTCTCTCTGTCTCTCCGTCTCTCACTGTTGGGTACTCTGTACTCAGATCATGTGTGGAGTCAATGTACTGCTTATTGAGGGGAAGAGGGGGTGTGACCACCGTACTGTAGAGGAAGTCTTCCAGCTGAGCTCAAACGAGCAAACACACCCCGAGAACATGGCCTCTCTTGTGGGAGCCTCACCCTCCACTGCGCATAAAGGCATGCTCCCTACCAAGCTAAGGATAATTAGCCTGATACAAACATATTACTCTTCCTGTGAGACATGAGGATTTATCTTTTTCCCTCTTCTCGCCTCCCTCCCCACATCGCCTCCAATGTGTGTTCCTGTCGTTTCGATAAAGTCACGCACTGTAAGAAGTCTCCTGACGGATAACTACTTTTCATTAACCGCTACAAGAAACCATGCCTACAGAAAACAGCTAGCTGTCCCGACCGCAGGATTTATCGCTCAACCTTGTTGCTGGGAGAGCGGAGAGTATGACGTACGTGCGGACGGACGGACGGGCGGCAGGGCCTCCGTCTTCTTGGAAATAAAACAACCTTTAAAGCGCCGCTCGCGGAGCGGAAAAACCTGTACGGAAGTCCGGAACGCCGGGCGTAGGACGCCGAGCCTCAGCGACGCTTCCACGTTAAAGGCCAATTGATTTTACCAGGAAAGAAAGGTGAAAATAAATGGGCCTGTGCGCCACAGGCTCCATCGCTCATTAACCTTAGCATTCAGCCATCTCAGAAACACCTTTCCTCCGGCCCCCTTTCCTCCGGCCCCCTTTCCTCCGGTCCGCTTTCCTCCGGCCCCCTTTCCTCCGGCCCCCTTCCCTCCGGCACCCTTTCCTCCGGCCCCCTTTCCTCGGGCCCCCTTCCCTCCGGCACCCTTTCCTCCGGCCCCCTTTCCTCCGGCCCCCTTCCCTCCGGCACCCTTTCCTCCGGCCCCCCTTTCCTCGGGCCCCCTTCCCTCCGGCCCCCTTCCCTCCGGCCCCCTTTCCTCCGGCCCCCTTCCCTCCGGCCCCCTTCCCTCCGGCCCCCTTCCCTCCGGCCCCCTTTCCTCCGGCCCCCTTTCCTCCGGCCCCCTTTCCTCCGGCCCCCTTCCCTCCGGCCCGCTTTCCTCCGGCCCGCTTTCCTCCGGCCCCCTTTCCTCCGGCCCCCTTCCCTCCGGCCCCCTTCCCTCCGGCACCCTTTCCTCCGGCCCCCTTTCCTCCGGCCCCCTTTCCTCCGGCCCCCTTCCCTCCGGCCCCCTTTCCTCCGGCCCGCTTTCCTCCGGCCCGCTTTCCTCCGGCCCCCTTCCCTCCGGTCCGCTTTCCTCCGGCCCGCTTTCCTCCGGCCCCCTTTCCTCCGGCCCGCTTTCCTCCGGCCTCCTTTCCTCCGGCCTCCTTTCCTCCGGCCCCCTTTCCTCCGGCCTCCTTTCCTCCGGCCCGCTTCGCTCCGGCCCCCTTTCCTCCGGCCCCCTTTCCTCCGGCCTCCTTTCCTCCGGCCCCCTTCCCTCCGGCCCGCTTCGCTCCGGCCCGCTTTCCTCCGGCCCCCTTTCCTCCGGCCTCCTTTCCTCCAGCCCCCTTTCCTCCGGCCCCCTTTCCTCCGGCCTCCTTTCCTCCGGCCCCCTTCCCTCCGGCCCCCTTTCCTCCGGCCCGCTTTCCTCCGGCCCCCTTCTCTCCGGCCCCCTTTCCTCCGGCCCGCTTTCCTCCGGCCCCCTTCCCTCCGGCCCGCTTTCCTCCGGCCTCCTTTCCTCCGGCCCCCTTTCCTCCGGCCTCCTTTCCTCCGGCCCCCTTTCCTCCGGCCCCCTTCCCTCCGGCCCGCTTCGCTCCGGCCCGCTTTCCTCCGGGCCGCTTTCCTCCGGCCTCCTTTCCTCCGGCCCGCTTTCCTCCTGCCGGCTTTCCTCCGGCCTCCTTTCCTCCGGCCCGCTTTCCTCACACGTGCGAGCCAAGCGAGGGGGATACACACTTTCGGGAATCCGCGCCCGATTACTTAACATCAATTTAAAAAAATGCTGAGCAACGTCCACCTTGGCCTTCTCTTGTTCCCACCCACAGGAGATGGCTGCCATGTGGCGCTGCGGTTAGCCAGGAGTCACGGCACAGGGAGAAATTAATTCACATTCGTAGGTGGGGGGGGGCAAAGTTATTGCAGCATTATGCAAAAGGTATATTGCCTCATCTGTTCCATCAGGAAACAGCAGTATAAATACCTGACAGCGAGAGCGAGATATAGCAATTATTAGCATCGCGTGTCACCCTGGATGAAGTATTTGGAAGTGAAAATAGATTATATCACAACCGCTGACCTTGAATTCAGACACACGCACAGATTTAATAATTTGTCATTGCAAACTAATGAGCCAAGTGAAGTGTTATATCATGTACCGATTTCCAGGGAAAATGTGTTAGCTGTAAAGTTTTTAGCACTCGGCGAAAGTGCTGACTGGTTCTTGGCCATAATGAAGTCTGAGAGAGAATGCAAACAGCCTGCAATATCCAGGGAGAGAGGATGGCTGCCAGTCATCATTCGTTGATTGAAGATTGAAGGCATCGCTGAAGCTCTGCAGAAGTTAAGCTGAATACACCCCCCACCCCCCACCCATCAGAGGGGGCCCTGTCATGTTAATCTACTGAAAGCATTGGGGAGGGTGGGGGGGTGGGGGGGGGGGCGGGGCTGAGTCCTGGCTATCTGCAATAGGCAGAGTGACATGTGTCAATCCCAATCAGTCAATCCGGTCATCACGGTCGTGTCAGAACTCTTTTGGCCGCCCGCTATAATGGCCACACACGACGGATGTGATGGAGCCGTTCTTTGCTCTGCCGACTTGTGAAGGTGAAAAAAAAAAATCCACCTCTTGTTAAGCTAATCACTGTTTTTCAAAATTCCAAAGGCGTTTATGCATCCCACGTCCATATTCATAACCAAGGAGGGTTTTTTTTTTGGTCAGTGGTGATCCTTTCCAGAGATAAACATGACAGTAACTGATGACCTCTTTAGATCTTTCAACAAAGGAGAAAACCCGCGCCATTTCAGCACGTCCAATCAATCATTGGCAATGACACTTCAACAAAGAGAGGTACACAAGGGGGAGTGCAGAAATTAATGAATAATGACAAAACCAACATATAGTTCCAACACCCGTTTACCATCATTGGCCAGCCTCTCTCCATTTCATCAATCATTAATACCTTGTGCTTTATACTGTATATGTGATAGAATTATTGTGTTGTCGGATTTTCAGCTATAATAATCCATATTCCAGCTGCAATCTTCTTCATAATTGTAGACTTTTTATTGATTTATTTCATTTTAAATGCGCCCCCATCCACCCCCCAGAAATAGGCTTTGGCCTTTATGGTCAATGGTTCACAATTCCTCCACTCCAGAATCATCTATGGAAATAAACTTCTAATGAGAACTTTACATTTCATGAAAAGACTGACTTACAATTGAGTGGCTCGACAAATGCTGATCTCGCTCTCGACATTTATAGCAGTAACAGCACAATAGAGAGTATAATAGTAAATATACAATGGTTAATCTTGGGGGGTGGAAAGAATCTTCCATGTCATCAGTTGGTCCAAGTGGATGCAGTTGCCATGGAAACACACTCCGGTGAAGCAATTCTGCACCATTACAGAAATGGAATCTGCCAATAGGTCTATCCCTCATCCTAAGCATTTTGTATTTTAATACAAACTGCCGTGATGAGACCCCTGAATTCTCGAGTGCAGAAACACTCAAAGTGGCGGGCTGCAATAAAATTATATGACAAATGGGAACAATTCACAAAACTCACAGACAATAGCTTACCTTGTGGAGTGAAGGAAAATGGCAACAAAATAAACCAACTAAAAACTAACAAAATAAAAAAAGAACAACCACTTAAAATACAGCAATGCAATTTGACACTCTTGTTTTTCTAAAAGGTAACAGGATTTTAGTTGCAATCATAGTTGTACAGTGTTCCATCTCTGTTATAGATTCTGTAATGCGTGGTCTGATAAAATAAATATATAATCAAGATTCATTATTTCCCTTTAACACATGTGCCACTTCCAAGTTAAGTCACTGCTAGACCTGTACGGCTCAACCATATAGCCTACAGCCTCGCCTTTTCAGGTAGGACCATGGCCAACCAGAGTGTATGCAGCAATGACACAGGTGTGCGGTGTTTAAAGTTGCCATTTGCAGGTAAGCACACAGACTGAGCACAGTTTCTTTGCTTCGTGTTCCTTGCAGAGCAGGATGATAGTGTAACATTTAAAGAGGCCCAATTGCTAACTTAAAACTGGAAAAAAATCAAATAAAATAGCCACCAAACCCTTGTGTAGCTGCAAAATTGAATGAAAAATGGCATTAGATAAGAGATGCAAAATCATATTTAATTCTGCAACATACTGTATATTAAACTAATTTTCATCTACAAATTTTACAAATATTTTTACAAATAATTTTTCAAATAAATACAATACTAAATTAATATATACAATAATGTGACCCAGTTATGCCCCTGCAGTCTAAAAATGTTGATTATTATTTTCATTACCATTGCAAAATATGAGGTGGTGTGACTTTATGAATAGGCGGTGCTATGTAAGGTTTAATTAATTTTCCATTTGAAATTTTATCCAAAGGATATTTGGGTGACATGCCCAAGAGCTAGGCACTTTAAATGAGCTCCGCATTTTTCAAAGCCTCTGTTTTTCATGGAAAAACAATGAATCTGAGGGATCAAATGCATGAGTACTTCATTACAGTTCAAATCATGCATAAAAGAAGGTGCAAACTGAGATATAGATGAATAGGTCATTGATTATGTGCAGTCACACATTAACCAAACTTAATAAGGCACGTCTATGGTTCATATGCAGAATTGTGCTACGCATATCAATGTAACAATATAATAAGTCAATTTTTTTCCCATTCGCAGTGTATGGTTACATTCAGAAACCCTTTAGTTAAATTAGGCCTTTGGTCTTTCCGTTTACAGATTTATCTACTGACACTCAAAGATAATTCTGGCGCATACGCGCAGGCATGTTGTAAATACATCGCTCTCCCACGTGTATTGAGTGATAGCTATCTAAACTCAGAAGAACTGCAATGTGTTCATTCTAAAGTGTAAATAAAAAAGTATTTTTTTCAATCAAATTATGTATTTTAAAAGATGGGCTGTTTTTATTTCCACCTGATATAAGTGTCCCAACTATAGATATAGAACCATAGATATGACATTATGATGTAATGTAATAATAATTTGGAATTGTGAAATGGAACAATTTGGCAGCCATCTTACCTGGGTACAGCTATAATAGGAACCTATGGCAAAGTGTCATGCATTTTCTAACCCGCTGTGATGTCATAATCGGGTCTCAGAAGCCAGATAGCTGATGATTGGCTCATAGATATAAAACCATGGTTACTGGCCACCATCTTACCTGGGTATGGTCTCAAAAAGTGTGCCACTAGCTATGACATATGTCACATCTATGGTTCTATATCTATGGTCCCAACCTTCTCATCAAAGAAGAAACAGCTCGAACCACAAATCAAAAAGATTGTTACAAAAAAAAATTCCAGTAGGAGGTATAAAATACCACACGTGTCCTAGATCTAGTTTCAAGTACAAGAACAGCGAGTGTTGTCGCATAAAAGATGAAAAATTGAGATTACAAAGTTCTAAGGTGATGCGAGTGTTGTATTTATAAGAAAGCGGTAAAAATTCTACTTTCAACAGAATGAATTTGAAAAGCCCGACAAGGGAAAGCAGAAGCCCACATATACGCATTGTGCTTCATAAAATCATTATAGTAAAAGCTTTGAATTTTCTGGCACAGCTGGAGACAGAGAGGTGTGGGTTGGTGTTATTGATTGTATAAATGTTTTTGATGAATGGTGTTTTTTTCTACAGCGTTTACTACTCAAAATTGCATCACTTATGCTGGCCACTTAAACCTGTTTTGGTGTTTGTGGCTCCCTGAGTTAACCCCGGCCTCCCGTGTCCCTTGAGCTTAGAAACTACTGGAAAAAAATATTTGCCTTTATCTAAAGAAAGGGGCCAGAGTCCGTAGCCGAATTTCTGCCTGTAACTTGAACAGCCTGACAGCTGTTCTGCCTGTCTGGTCCCCTCCCACCCACTTCCCTTCCTGCCCCTGGTCCAGGCCTGGTGTGTGGGCTACCACAGCTTCCCACTGGCAGGCCTCTCTGCCAATACAATCCGATCCCTCGGAACATTTCAGATTTCTGTTCCCAGATTGGCCCTGTCCCATTTCCACATACTCCCATACCACCCTGCTACACTCTCCCACGTCATTCGCTACCAGGGGCAGGCTCCTCTTTACAAAACTAGCACAGGCGGTCCTCAAATCCACACTAGCCTATATTCTTATGAATAGCTCTTGGCCGCCGTGTACATCCACATCTCACCTGGTTCCACAGCCTCATGGGCGGAGTTATGTGGAATGGGCAGGCCCTCACCTGTACACAGCAGTGAGCACTCATCACTCATGTTCATACTTCTACTCTTCTTCATCATCATCATCATCATCGCTATCACCATCATCATCATAAGCATCATCCTCATCATTATGGCCCCAATTAAAGTAAGTCTCTGGTTGAGTTTCTGATTTTAACATCAACAGTCCAGTGTTTGTCACCATCATCATCATCATCATCATCATCATCATCATCACTACCATATTAATAGTGAAAATAAAGGAAATGATTCCATCGCATTCCTTGCTCGTCGCTTCTGCGGATTCTGTGTGGGAAATGCATGCAGATCCATCACGGGAAACAAGAATGGAACAGCGACGGTGGAGCGGAGAGGTGGATTCATTTAAACAATGTGATTACGCTAGAGCCGCTATAAATAATGATTCGTTTAGATCGCAGTGTTTTGACATTAAAAAAAGAAACAATGTGCCACAAATTGAATCCACAAGCAACTTCTGCTGTTGCCTACGGCTAATTCTGTCTCTGGTTGATTGCATACCCATTTCAGACTTATGCACGCAGATGTTTTCTTTTGATCGAATGAATGGGATGCTGCATTTAACAGTGGTCCAATTTCTCAGATGCACCGTAGATTTAATCTTAAAAGTAATTGCCCCTGTGAACTGTAATGGTATGGAGCAGTAATTGTTCTTATTAGTAAATCTAAACTCTCAACCTCTCAGTCTCGGCCCGCAGTGTGCTTCACTTTGCTTTATCAGAGCTAGGTCAAGTAATTATTTCAAACTTAGACACCAGTAACATTCCTGAAGATGACTGTCAAGTTTTGAAGAAACATCTATTTTTACCGATATTCATAAGATAATTGGTTTTCAAAAGATTACAAATTTCAGTTTGTAACATGTTTAATCAAAGATTCTCTCGGATCTGCTGAAGGATTATGAATGGTGAATTTTCCGGCTTACCAAGAATGTATTGTTAAATGAAATATAAAAATATTACTGTATTTTGTACAAATACTCTATACAAATGTTTGTTCACATGAAAATGAGGGTTCATTGGAGGCGTGCTGCTCTGAATTATCAAAACACACACACACACACACACACACACACACACACACACACACCACGGCTGGTTTTCCTCACACTGATCCAAGATTAGGGCAGTGAAAACACACACACAAACTTGTACATCTATGTCTGCGTGTAATATGTTCCTTGTACATGAAAGCAATTAAATGCTACAGGGTGGCATAAATCTTTCATCGCCGAGGGTTCTCTCATCCAGAACTCGAAATGGCGGGAAGTTTCCGTCGGGAATTGGTGGTGCTTCAAACGCCCGAGCGCTGGCACGGTGGGCCCCTGCTCCTGAACCAGCCCAATTAGAGCGCACATACGCTTCAGCAAGGACAACCAACAGGAGTAGTGCAGACCCAGTGATATGCAAATCGGCCTTTGAACATCCCGGTAATCAGGGCGAGGTCTGGATCTCGGCCTGCGTGGATTTATCCGCGCACCTCAGGGCCCAGGGCGCTCCAGGCACGCACGTGCATCCGGAAGCTTCCGGAACGGTGGGCAGGAAAGGACGGGGGCACTCGATTCACATTTTTATTAACCACTTGGCATCTGCCGGCTGATGAAGGTTTAGTAGCAACTCTTTTCACTTCAAAGGCCGCCGTTAATGATTAAAATATTTTGCCAGTGCACCAAAAACAAGCTAACTTCACTGTTTCCTGCATTGTCCTTAAGGACAAGAATCACCCCCTGCTTTATGTTAGGGCAAACAAAATTATATGAGGTACGTGTAGGTGTAGTGTGTATGTGTGTGTGTGTGTGTGTGTGTGTGTGTGTGTGTGTGTGTGTATATATGTGCGTGCATTCGTGTGTGTATTTGTGTTTTTACATTTCGCTGTTGTACAGCTCTGATAATGGTAAAAAAATTAAATGGTTCCAAATTGAATAGCTATCTAGAATAGTTTTTTTTTTTTTTAAACTCTTCTGCAGGTTCTCAAGGTGAATATACCACAATCAGCTAAAAACAAACAGACTATTTGTTTTATGGTGCTCTACATTTCCCATAAGTCTCACTCATAGTCCCTCCTTGCCCATCCGTTCCTGAACAGAACATTACTGCTGCCTTTATTTTTTCCGGGCTGAGAACTCTCTCACACTGTCATCGCTTAGAGACTAATATCTCCTAAATTTTAAATGGTGGCATGTCATTCCTGCTGCCGTGTTGCAGTAGTAACTCGCATTTCCGAGGCACAAATGGAGCACCTGCTTTGATGTCAGTGCAGCTCTTACCACAGCCGATTGCTCCCCGGAGGCGTGAACACAAAATGCGCATTTTTAGCGGCACAATCTTGACTGGAAGGAAAGACCGCCATCACCGCGATGCCACGAATGTGCCTGCGGAGCTTCACGAATACGCAGCGAAATCTCGTGTGTTGTATCAACTCTAACGGTGTCAAATTAACTCTTTATTCGGAGTTGTTTTTATGCCGATCGTTTTGCCGTGTACAGATCTGGTCTTGGCACACGTTTCAGTAAGGCCTCCATTTTGATTGGCCAAAGGGGGGCCGATGGGGCGGATCAGGGCCTGCCAGTCGTACGGTGCGCAGCGCATTTGCTGGAGGGGCAGGGTGTAACCGCAGTGGATTTTCAAAATAATGAGCCCGATACACTGACATGAGTCCCGCTGGATCGAGTTTAAAGTGATTAATTCCCTTCCTGTGGGGCGGGAATCTGGTTGTATTTGGCGCCGGGCATTTATCGCCTGCCTTGAAGCAGATGTCCGGGAGCTCACCTGGGATGCCCGCTCAAATCTGCACACCCCGGCTGCGCTTCTGCTCCTAAAATATATAAAAATATATAAAATGAAATAAAATAAAATGTCAGCCTCGGTATCTCACAGCTGCACACCTTCTGGAGCTCCTCCCAGGATTCTAATCTGCTTCATATAAGATATACTGTGATGTTGGCTCACTCACCCTACAATACAGCCAATATACCTGCAATGACACTATCTTCCCCTATTACAGCATCGCTGTAATGATGAATTATGTAAAGACTGCTCCCATACTGCGTGTATATCTCCTATCTGTTTAAGGGCCTACCATTAACAAAAATAAGAGTTCAAATTGGTACATCACTCTCAGTAATACTTTTTTCAGTTAGGAGGAGGGTTGCAGGTAACATAAGAGATGTGTAGTATTCTGCAATTGTAGAATACTATTCATCATCATCATCATCATCATCATCACCATTATCATTGTCCTCAATGAGTAAAATGTATGATTGTCATCAAATTATCATTGAGAAAATTTTAACAAAATAAAATTTGAAAAGAATAAAGTATTGAATGTAAGCAGTATATAAGCAGTTGCCCTCGTTTTTTTAAGCCCAGACCAGGGTCATGTTAGACGTGAACATGAGAAACTGGTACAATACCAGGGGGGTATACTGGGAAACAGGATTACTTAAGTTAGCTGGGTAACTGCACTGAGTAAAACCAGGAACAGCATACTTTTTACTTCAGTCCATGTTCCAGATTTGGGACGGTTCCAGGTTTTACGCAGTGCCGTTATCCAGCGAACTAAGTAATCCTGCTTCGTAGTATACCCCCCAGGAGATGCCAAGTTGAGGTTTTAGTCTGGTCACAGTTACATTTTCCTCTTCATCATTATTATTATTATTATTAATTGTGATCATTATTATTATTATTATAGCATTGGGACTCTGGAACTCTGGGGTCCTGTATGCCCAAATGCCACAGGCACCAGCTGGGGCTTTTCAGGCTGCTGCAGTGTTCTCACAGGATCTGATATAAAAATTTTATTTCTCCAAGTTGTATTCCTCTGGGGCATATACACCAACTGAACTCATAGGGCCTAGTGTCTGCTTGAGCCCAACTGATATCTGCTTTATGGAATATTGCCAAGACCACTCTCCCGCCGCTAAACTGGTGGAGCATAATCATAGCATGGACCATTTGCAAATTGTGTGCTTGTGCGAGGACATTGATGTTCGCGTGATGATCCGCCTCCTCTATCTTTAGGATATCCCTCAGGCACCGTTGACGGTAAAAGTGTTACGTCTACCATATGTCACTCAAGCCTTTTTAATTCTCTTTTTTGCAAATTAATGCATTTTCATGTGACACGTTTCACTGTGGGGAAACAGCCAGGATCTTGACCAAGCCGTATTAAGGCCTGGCAATCGAGGAGTCCCACTCTGACAGCCTTCCATGTGCAGTAAAATTCTCAGTGTTAATTAAACCTTGCTGAGTCCAAGAGGACCAAATGTACTGGATTTAACAGGCCTCTGCTGTTAAACAGTATGCTACATATTGCACATCTGTACACATATTTCTCTGCTTCCTGCTTTGAATATCTTTATTATTATTGTTTTTATGGTGTGAGTTTTTGGCTCTTCTAGACATATAAGCTTTTGTTTGTGTGTGTGTGTGTTCCATACAGATGGCACATGTCTATGACTACAGAGAGCAATTTTAGCAATATTACTAACTGGGAGCTATTCTTTTTTCTAAGTGAAACATTTTTCTGTTGTTAATTAGAGAGTAAAAAAGTTTAAGTAAACTGCTTTATCTCTTCTTGTTTTCCTGTTATTGTCTATAAAGTGCCATGGTAACTTCTGGAATTCTCTGTAAAGTGCAGCCATTGAAGGCCTCTTTATTAATTTATAGTTATTCACTGTAAAACAAATGTAACAAGTAAAATGATTTACTTTAGAGCCACTTAATAGTGTTAAATTTGTATAATGTAGGAATAATTTAGGAAACTGCAATGAGGCTGCACTAGGTAACATTTGGATAGTCCTGGGCAAGGACTTGAATTGAAGCCGTCAGGGAGAAAAGCCGTTACTTCCTTCAGAGATTGACAGCTGTGAGTGTTTATAATTTATTCTTCTAAATAATTAAATTTAAACAAAGCAATTTAAATAATCCAATTTGTTCAAGATTGTCTTGAAGCAATTTTAGGCTCGCTTGTTAAATGGTGACCCAAAGAGCTTGAATTAATTAGTCCAGATTGCAAAAGTGATTTACAGCAGAGAGGTATACCCTTAAATCCTGCAGCATTTGGCATTTTATAAAATAGAATACACAAGTCCCTGTCTGTTATTCCTTTGGAGCAGTTTCTTCCCTCTCTTTATTTTTTACAATGCTGACATGAATGTTGAACTGAAATCTGTTCCAAGTGGAAAAAGTTGGTACCAATAATGCGAGGTGAGCCAATTGTATTATAGTAAGTGTCAAGTTAAACATCAGATAATTATAAGCATTGTTACTTGTCTGTGGACTAAGAAAGATTTCCATTAAATGTGAGTTAGTATTTTTCTTCAGACACAACCAAATATTAAGTGTTAATTCAACTCCAACACAGTTCATCTCGGGTTACGCACTGAAGTCCAAACGGTATCAAATGTGCTTTATCCAATTTGATTTAGCATCGTGCAGTTTGCTGTGTAGCTGCATTTATACCCCCTCATAATGCATTTTTATTTAATATCACCAAAATACCATCAGTCGATAATATGTTGAGGAGAAGCAACAGTAAACCTGCGACCATATCTTGAAGAACCAAACATTTTTCATTAGATTTTCATAATTTAATGCAGGGGAGGTTTAAGGTTTTCAGAATCATTAATTGACAGGATTACATTTCAACCGCTCATATATTCTCATGGGCAATGATTTAATTCTTTTTTTTTTCTCCCACACAAACATCGTGAAGAATCATAGTCCTTTTCTAAATGGGTATTTGATTGTTTATACCGATGGCGCTGTTTAATTGAAGCATGAAGCATTAATATGGCCTCGCTACTTTTCATTTTTTCTACTCATTGTAATATTTCAATCAAATGGAAGGTTACAAGCTTATACAGATTTGAAATAACCAAAAGAGACTTGTCCAATTTAGGATCTAATATTGTTTTGCAGCGACTTGTGGTTTACCAGTCTCACTGAAGCAATTTAGAATGCAATGAAAGACTACATTGCCTCCAATGCTTCATCGTGGTGCAGACTAAAACAAGGATATGTCCGCTCCCTCAGTTTTCATTAATAACTTACATAACTCTGTATGCTGTGTTCAACCCTTGTTTTAATGTTACCCTATAGGATTAAATTGTATGTATATATTTGTTTGACAGAGCCTCATCCTAGAATGTTAGTATATCTTTAGGGTTTTGGAGATGTAACTTTTTTTGAATTTTCTGTTTCAGTAAAAACTCAGGAAAGTCACTTAATGCTTCACATTTACTGTTTTTTTTTTTTACTAAAAGCCAAAAAGGTATTATAGTTGCTCATAAATAGTGCTTCAGATATTTAAGGTAAAAAAATAGTACCTATAATAGTTCAAATACCTATAATAATATACAATACCAATAAAAAGTTCAAGGTATCAACTTACTGACAGACTATTATTATATAATAGTCATTGTAGAACATTATAGAATAGTGCAAACTGCCCCCAATGTTGTACATCACAGAACTGACTGAATCTTAAAAAATGCAAAGCAAAACCAATAATATTTCCCATTTACTTACATCCTGACATGCCCATATTTAACATTGTGCTATGTCACATGTGTTGATAAGTTTGGCACACATAGAGCAAAAGAGAATTGTGATTTTTTAAATTTACTTTTAAAGAAAAAAGCGAATAGGTTTCAGCATTGTGCTATTCAAAAGCTGCAACATTGACTGCGTATAAAATTTAAAAGAAACATTAATAATGTATCTATATGCAAATGATGACACATATCATAACTTTTGTCAAAATGTATTGTGATTCAATGTTGTAAGCAAAGCCATCTGGCAGAGCCGTTCCAAAGCAGCCATTTCAGTTTTGAGACAGGTGCCAACAGACACTTGGCAGGCGGCAAACTCCACAAGAGTCACCGCCACCTGTCACTGCTTAGATATGCTTTTTATAACTAGCCCCAAACATATACCATTGTGTACGTTTTCATGAAAACCCGAGCTCGATGTGAGGGAATTCATTCACATACTTTACATACTTTTGTATTTGTTTCCTTGATGCGCCCTCTATAAAATGCAAAAAACAAACAAACTGAAAATAAATATTAATTTGGAGAACCCCTTATCTTGCCTTACGTTGGATATCTGTCTGATGACACGTATGAGATTCCCAGGCCCACGGGGGGGGGGGACCCCAACAGGCAGTGCTAATTAAAAAACAAGAGAGAACCCAGAGAGGTGTGGTGTCCTAACACAAGAGTGAGCCCCGTGTGCCTGTTTTCTGAGGGTGTGTGGTGGGACGGTGGGAGGGTGCAGTTTGAACTGAGAAGTCAACACTTCGGTGGAAACCCCCACCCGAGCCACTACACACCTACAGCTTTAAAAGACTGTGTAATTAAGTGTTTTTCCAAACCTCACTAAGTCCTGTTTTGATAAACCATATTTTTTCAAGATGGGTATAATTTTTCTGATAAATGGTTAGATATTTGCAGTTTTATTTTATTATTCTCAGGGATTTAAGTATAAAAAATTTTTTAAAATTGGTAAAGAGTGGGCTGAGTGCGATTTGGAAAAACAATTAAACTAAGTGTGGCTTCTATTTAATGTTATGGTGAGACACCTTATGGTGTGAAAATGATTGTACGGTGAATTAAATTTTCGCAGGGAAATCTTTTCACAAAGAAAAAAAGGAAACATTTGCATTTAACAGTTAGTCAAAGATAATTCATGGTTTTTCCAGGCCTCGGTCAGGCCAGACAACTAAAGCAAAGAAAAATGAAAACGAAAAGCCTTCAAAAGACCTGCTGAGTTTCAAGCTACAATAGGCTGTGGCCATGGGGAAAGCAATAAGAGGTTGTCAGATCAGAAAAGAACTACCGGAACATGCCATTTCCTGCCTCTTTTAATGTCAACAGGAAGGGTGTCATCACACCCTCGTTGGACAAGGCAATGCACCACAGTTGCTCTCAATGATCAATTAACTGCCTGCTCCACTCCCAGGCACTGATCCACAGCTGATCCCTCCACTCCCAGGCACTGATCCACAGCTGATCCCTCCACTCCCAGGCACTGATCCACAGCTGATCCCTCCACTCCCAGGCACTGATCCACAGCTGATCCCCGTAGCCCAACAATCAGGTGCTGAGTTAAGGAATCTCACATTAAGAATTTCGGCATCGAGATTTTGAAATTGAGACTAAGCGAAAATGAGAACATACGTATCTCACGTCTGGATCATTTCAATTGACAATTGCCGCTACTGCTGGAATATGACACTATAAAAAAAATAAATCTGCATTTTTACGAGATAAACAATGTAAAATGTAGCCTACATGCCTTTCACTATTTATAAAAATGGAAGAATAAATGCAGGGAAATGACATAGATTGTCAGTTAAAAGTGTGTGTCAGTACTGAATGGACTTTGTGTGTCCTGGTGCTCTAACCGTCAAACTGTAGCTCATTACACTCTGAAAACAAATGCCTGTTGATACTATGTTATTCATAAATTTAATTTAACAATAAGGTGGCTCTATATACAATGCCTACACTGGAAGTGGTTATATAAAACGACAGTTTAATTGCAGTATTGATATTTCAGGGACAAGCAGGAACTTTTACAAAAATTGAAACAAATGGTGCATCACGGGGTGGTGTCATGGTTTCATAACCAACAATTTGCCAACAACTTTAATACACCTACTAGATTACAGTTCTTTCAGAGGATGCCATACACATAATTGTCCTTACATTATTTAATGAAAACAAGGTCTGTCTTTTTATAAAAATCCAAATACGTAATTTTTCCCTTGAGGGAGACTGCAATATACTACCCGCACCCAGCGCACTGCAGTTGAACCGTGTTAATCTGTGAGCCAGTGATTATTTCCAGCTAATATTCCATAAAAACATGGCAGGAGAGAGGGCAACTCAAATGGTTAGAAAATGTTGACCAATGTCCTTCTATGGGGGGATCTAATGCCACAGTAACCTTAGGAACCCTAATAAAAGCCAATCATGTTCTGTTGCTGAAGAATCTCCATCATGATTGGCTGATGAAATACCTATGGGAGAGGCTCAAACCTGGAATAATTTGACCCAACTTGCAATCATTCCTTTTTGCTAATGCCTGTGATTTTGCAGCCGCAGACAAATTTTCAATATCAGAGAGAAGTCATTAAAGTTTTAGCTTGATCGGGAAGCTAAAAGATCACTGATTTAGAAAGACCAATGACTGTCATTAAATGTGATCTATAGGAGGCATAACTGACCTACTCAGAGAATATCTTAAATATTTCTGCAAAGGAATGAAAGTTGAATATAAAACTTTTGCAATAAGTATACTGTATTTCAAACATTACCCTTAAGTAACTGTAAACTATATATTGTTTTGGAACATTAAAAAAAAATCTTCACTTAAAATAAATAAGAAAATAAAAATAAAATTTCCCATCTACTTGCTGATAGTTTCAAGCAGAGGATCGTTGGCTCGGGTACAACTTGAAACAGAGCAGAAGTGAAGAGTGCAGGCTGAACATCATTATTGATTCAATTATGACTGTGGCATTTAATTACGTATGTCATCCTGAAAGCCGTTTTAACAGATGGGAAAGTGCATATGTAATGGAATCTTCTAGAACAGTGGTTCTCAACCTCGGTTCTGTGGGGGCCACCTGTGTATGCTGCTTTTCCAGCCACAATTATGAATCCCAAAATTTGAAAAAGCTGTTAATATTTCTTAATTATGTGTTTTTTCATGTTTAGAGGGATTATTTACCCTCTAAAGCCACATTATGTTAGCAATAGCTATGTATGCCATGAAGAATAAAAGTCCAATATCCACATTGTGCTATATTGCGATCAAGCTTCAGCTGCAGTGTGCATCACGGGGCGAGAAAAAGAAAAGGCATTAATAATGGATCCCAACTGAACGGCTGAATTGTTTTAGCCTCCAGCTGTACTTACTGAATGTGGAAGACTCCCTTTTTCAACCGTTGGATGTATACTGTGAGCACAGTCCCTTTCTCTTCAGGCGAAACAAATCAAAAACAGCATTCCGTTTATAAGCATCCTTTTTTAAAAAGGATTTTGATTTTCACAAGTGACCCAGAATGCCATAAACGCTAAACTAGCATAGCCGTGGTCTGAGACGTGAGCATTGCTAACAGCTAGCCACATCGTCAGCCATCTTGGCCACCTCTGCGATGGTCCCCACAGACAGGCGCGGATACACAAACGCCGGCGGGCTTCCCATGAGTATAGCTCGCTACCGCTGCAACCCATTTACTCAGTGTGAACGTTTAATTGCAGCCGTTTAGGTAAAGTTGGCTGGCTCAAGGGTACGACAGCAGCCCCGCCAGGAACTTTGCCAAAACCCTAAGACCCTTCAGCATAGCTCTTTAGCCATAGTTCTGCAGAGCTGTCTGCATTCTAGGCATTTTCATTCACTCAGATATTGGTTGTGTCCACCCCGTAAACAGTGCAATGCTGCATTTCATTCTTTGGTTTTGTTCATTTATTGCTGCAAGTTCCTTGTAATTTACAACGCCTGTTGATAATGATTTGTGGGATGTAATAGGATGCATAAGCACAATAACGGAACGTTTGGTGCTATTATTTGATCTCTTATACTTCTCAAACCCACATGCAGCAGATGTTTTCATTCCTTTAGATCCCACCCAGGCTGCACGCACATACATAGCTGACGTTTTTTTTCAAACTCAGCAAAATTACCTTCTTCTATTGTGAAGGAATTACCAAAACTCTGAGAAAGGGGGAGATCACTGACCCCTTGATCAGTCCCAACAGAAAACAATGAAATATTAATGGAGAGAGATTTCCACTGGCTCAAGATTTACTTGAAAGAGGGAAGAATTCAGGGCCCTCTGAATTATTGATGAGGAGATGTTCATTAAAAGGTTCCATTACAACACGTATGAAAATGAAGATGTAATGAAAGTTAGCCCAGAGTATTCCTGCTAATGATACTGTAGACAGTGTATGATATTTTTATAAATGATATTAAAGCCATCTGTTTACTCATGCGGGCTAAGGCACTTTACAGGCCTGTCTTCATCAGTCTTCAGAAAATGTGCCCTGTATGCCAAATATCTTGTGATCAGAACCTAGGTTTATTTGAAGAAATTAATGAACTCCGATCAGACAGGATCAATAAAACAACTGGCATTGGACAATAATCAGCATACACTCGACCAGTGGAGGTGAACATACTCAACAGTCCCATCCATCCATCCACTATCTCACCGGCTTATTCCTGGTCAGGGTCGCGCTCAACAGTCCTAATTCATTTATTGGTTTGTTTGTTTGTTTGTTTATTTATTCATTGATTTCGATGTTTTAGATATCTTTGTAGATATTACTAAGCAACAATGGATTTGATCCTGAATCCATAACAATATTTTCAACATGCTCTCATCGCTTTCCATTTACAACAGGTAGTCAAAAACTCTGCATAATGTTTCTCACTGTTCTTATTAGCTTCTGTTATATTTGTCAATCTTATGTGGAGAGTAAGAGATATCGCATAGACTATAGTTGGGGGGACATACTTACCTGTAACATTGCAGATTGGCAAAGAGACAATGATAATAACCAGGGCTGCCAGGCAGGCAGTAGCCCTGCCAAAAAAAAGAGAAAAATACATCAATAAGTCAAAATCAATGAAATACCCTACATCCACAACCAGAGCACAGGTATCAGTGAAAGCAGAATGCCACCTATCCTGTATCCTCTTCTAGTACCAAAATGCTAAATCTGGAAACGACGGAATTAATAAACCATATGAGAAACAGTGATACATGTATATATATATCAATATCTGTCTGGCTTACTGGCTAATCAACAAAGAACAGAATAAAAACGCAAAAAAACACCGTCAATACTGGGAACAGACAAAAGAATGAACGGAGTTAAAGCTAAATAAAAAAATAAAAAAAACAACAACAGTTCTCCTTTGTCTACTACACAGTAAAATGTTCAGTGTTCAATCGACTCTTAGAGTACATATGGTCCCTGTTGGACTCAAATGTACTCTTAGAGTTGAAATAACTTTGTACATTCTGCTATGAGCCAAAACTAAGGCAGAGACATGCCCAGCAACAAACAACACTATTTTAACTTTCTACGGCCATAAATGAACAATTGCAAATAAGTGCAACTGCCACTTCACAACAGAAACCATAAAGGTACATTCCAGGAATGAAAAACCCTCATTCAAACCAGTCCACCAGGTCCGTTTTTCTTTATGCTTTTCTCTGGTTTATCTGTTTGTTTGTTGTTTCAATCTTCCAAAACAAACGCTGTTTTTTTTCCCCTTTTGCTTCATGCTAATTTGTTACCTTATCTTTTTCAATTGGAGGAATAACATTTCTGTTCGCAATCCTGTCTCAATGGGCCTCATTCCCCAACCATTCTACAAACAAATTTGTTCTTAAGACTTTCTCTAAAACGTTTTTTAATTAACAATTAACAATTTTTTTCTTGGGTAGAACAGAAATTCAGAATGCAAACATCAATTGATCCCAAAATGTTTGTAATAACGTTTTACAGAAAATCTTAAGAACAAATTTGTTTGTAGAGTGATTGGTAAATGAGGCCCGTTGTCTTTACAATTTAACGTTCACTTGTAATACATTGGTGGTGGGACCAAGAAAAAGAGCGTCTGCTAAATGCAATATGTTACTAATATGGCTTACCATTAAACTCGGAAGTTGTAGACTCTGATATATTCTTTTATAGATTAACGTGAACTGAAGAAAGCACCCTGATCTCAGGTCTCATGTCCCATTTGCATCAGCAGGCAGGTTGACATAAGACCATAGTGACACAAATGGCACGAGATGACTCCACTATGGATAGCTACTGTATGTAAGTACTAAGAGGAGGTCTGGTTATGGAAGCACTATCGCACAGTCATAACTTCTGGATGTTTCCTTTATTGGGTTTATTCCCGACTGAATGCAACCAATAAGCCTGTGCCACATCTAACATACACTGCTTACTGAAGGTACTGGTATGGTCAAAGTGGGCTTTCAATGACCCGGAAAGCCTCTAAACACTCTTTGGTTCTTCGAATTGGTTCCTTAATCTTTGAGACATCCACCATAAGGGAGATCTGTACACATGATCACATAACCGAACAATAGGGGCCAGTGAAAGCACTGGGACTAGAGCAAACATAACCGAACGATAGGGGCCAGTGAAAGCACTGGGACTAGAGCAAAACGTATTGACATTAAAGCTCTATGGTACACCAGGTACGCGAATGGTTGATCAGGTGATTAAAAATATTTGTTTAATGTTATCTAGAGTGCATACCATGTCATTTTATGCAGGTGCAAATCTCAGGTAAGACTGTAGGCAAATAAAAATTGTGTTTGATTTGCAATAAAAACACGCATTTCAATTACCATTCGTTAAGGTGCCCTTGCGTGACACAAATCTCTTTTGTTGCCCTTTATCGACTGGGAAAATACCCATACAGTAAATTCCATTTTGTTATGATCTTTTTTAAACTTTCCCCCTTCCCCCTTCTCTCTTTAAACCAGGATTATTGTTCCCCTCTACTGTTGTCGCCCCCGTAACTATGTCAATTTATTCCTAATTGCAACCATGATTGCTTTGAAATTTCATATTGATTCATATTTCATGGGTAATTAATCAAGGACAACACTGTGAGGGAAAGATGGTGTTAGAATATGCAGTGGATAGAGCGGCTCGTTTTAACGCCTCGCCGTGCTTTTCGTCTCTTCCTTGGTTGTGGTTGGCACCACGTCCCGCTCTATTTCCGTCAGCTGAGCTACACACACTCAAGGCAGAACACAAAATTATTATTAATGATTTAATTTTAAATGCATTGGTTGGTTAAATGCTCCTTGGCCCTCTTTGTGTGTGTGTGTGTGTGTGTGTGTGTGTGTGTGTGTGTGTGTGTGTGTGTGTGTGTGTGTGTGTGTGTGTGTGTGTGTGTGTGTGTGTGTGTGTGTGTGTGTGTGCGTGTGTGTGTGTGAGGGGGAGAGAGAGAGAGAGAGAGAAAGAGATGACTTTATCAATGATTTTTCTTATTATAGCATGTATTTTGGGAGGGATTGATCCATTTATTTATAACATACACTTTCCTTCTGTTTTCCCTGTTCAGTTTGTCTCGTAGTGTATTTGTATATGGTTATTATTTTGGTGAACCGATATCTAGTATTGTTAGCACTTTATATTACTGTAAAATAACAAGAATAAACCTGGTGTCATGGCATGTCTTCCTATAAAGCCTTATAAGAGTCTCATTACCACAGTATAACATGTTTATAAATGATTTGGGTCATTGGGTTATAACACCCCCTCCCCCCCACCACCACAAAACATGGTTTAAAAAAACAAATTCAAGAAAACAAAATAATAATCAAGAAAATAAATACAATATAGTATATAAATACAATATATAGAAGTAAAAAAGGAAGGCAATTATAGATGGTCATGTGTATGAAATCGATTAATGCGTGTGTGTGTGTGTGTGTGTGTGTGTGTGTGCGTGCGTGCGTGCGTGCGTGCGTGCGTGCGTGCGTGCGTGCGTGCGTGCGTGCGTGCGTGTGCGTGTGTGTGCGCTGCACTAAATTGACCGGGATGAGGTGGAGTTGTTTGCTCAACCATAGTTTGCCATCACTCCTCATTTTCTGCTGTGATAGATGCCCCTCTATTACAAATCTTTGCTTGCCTTTTCAAACCACTTACTCCATGTAGTCTCCAAGAAGATCTGTTGGACTGCACCCACACCCTTAGGAACCTTTAATGGAAAAGGAATTCTGAAGGTCTGGAGTGCCCAAGGGAATGCTGCCAATGTAAGCATCACAAGACTTTATTATATACTATTGACATTGCTGGGTCGAAGAGGAAGAAGGTAAACGAGCTGTTGTTTTTAGTGCACTTGCGGGATTCAAGATAATTGGGAAAGGTCATGTTACCCAATTTATCTTAGCAGAGTGATTGGAATAGGAAGATGAGGGCAGTGTCAATCATTTCTCTGGAGAGGGTAGAACAACAAGGAGTGACCTAACGGCTGAAACCAAGGAGCGGTCGGCGTGAATGGGAATGCTTGAGCCTGATTAACCTTTTTACACAAGATTGTGTCCACAGCTTCAGGCTTGGCAGTGGAGGTTTTCAGATGCAATGGACATCTCTGGCTGGTTAATGCGCCCAGGGGAGAAGCATCAAATTAGGGCCACTGTCCAGGGAACAGGGAACAGGGTGCAGTCCATACAGAGGGATGGAAGGAGAACAGGACACTGATGTTGACGTCAATACTCTGGAGGATCTGCCGTTAAAGGCCAGCAGGAATAACGGAAGGGTTGCAGGGACGGACAGTAGGAGAGGAAGGGGCCGTGGGCATCATTATGAGGCTGTTTTGGGGCTGGACCAGCTGTGGGGGTCACTGCAGAGAGGATCAGAGGCTTGTCAATGGGCAAATAAGGGGTATAACAGGAGGGGAGGGGTGGACAGGGGGTGGGACACCTGGACAATGTAATGGAGACAAGATCTGCAGCAGAGATGTGTGCCGAACTGGACACATTAAGCTGTATAAATACATAGTATAAGTATATAGTGTGAGTTACACTATATGTCCTGAGTGCTAAGCACTGAAAATCTAACATTAAAATGCTGAATGTCTGATTAGACTATGTCATTATTAATATGGTAGAGAAGAGAGAAAATATGAAAAATTAATATGAGGTGAATGAGGAGATGAGAGAGCATAGAAACAAATTCAGTATCAATATTTCATCAGAATTATGTGTACCATCCCTACAGGAATATTACTAGCTGGCCTAATTTCCAGTATTTGCAAATAATAGTTGGAGTAGTCACTGCATTGACCTACGGAACAGAAAATAAAAACCTAAAACCTTCAATATCACACTTCAGCCGTATTTTCAATGAAGAAAAAATATCTAGAATGATAAGCGTGCACCAATAATGCATGCGTATTTCTTTGAATACTTTATGAATACACTAAGTGAACAGAAACCACAGGGATCAACTTATTGGAGGCATTGCAACAAGGGGAGAAACGCCAATGTGAAAATCTCATTATCAAGTCATTTGAATAATGACTTTTGGAAACCTTAAATAGGGCCTTGACTTAAGGCTCCCAGCAGAATGCTTTTCAAATTGGAATCAAGGACAGATAAATACATGGAATTCCTTATTCCTAACACAATTAACTCAACACAATTAAACATTGTCCAAGTAAAGTATGAACCTTTTTTTTTTTTTGCAATACATTTATAAACCACAGTATATTTTGTTATGTTTATGTAGGCATGTGTGACCTTAGAACACTTACATTTGCTCTTACACCTGCTTCTTATGTGTAGAAGCCGCACAGCTAGACCAATGAGGGAATAGCTGGAGGGGAAGGAGCAAATATGTTTTTCCTCTGCTGTTGTGATGTAAATAAAAAGAGTTTAGTGATTTATCCTCCGGTCATGAATAGATTACAAGTACATTTAAGAATATACTGGGTCCGTCGCCATGAGTCAGATATGAATGTGCTGCTCCATATCCCGCTTAAGACAGGCCTGAAACGGATCAGTACGATTCTTATTATTCTCCGTTCGCAAACGGGGCCATGTTGTCATCACGGATATATCCGACCTGTCGTCCAAATGTCAATATTCTAATGGGAGCATTAGAACACTCACACAGGAGTTGAACAACACATCGAATATATCTATGATCACAAACAGTAAGCGTAACAGTTACAATTGGTTTACTCATAATTATCTAACTTTAGATTAAATTATAATTTTGAATTTTACTTTAATCATGCGTGAAGCTCAGAGTGGTTACACTCGACTCTTCCTTGTGTGCCACCATTACTCAATATATGCTCCCGGGATTAACACTATTGCCGAATCTCAGTTCGGTGGAGAACACAGAGGTTGGGGGTCTGGCCGACACAATACATGTATTATATTTTACATAGATAGTTGCGAGTCCAGGTCAGCGTGCACTCAGAGGGCTCCTTAAGGCTAATTTGACAAGAACCGACGTAGAACGTCCAGGGGTTCTCTTCATATCAAATTCCCAGAGCCGTGCATCACCAATCCTGTTAATGACAGACCGCAGCCGCCTACCCAACTTGGGAACTCCACATAATGTACCACGCCACTGATCAGTTGGTCATTGGTCAGAATTGTTCCCCTGAGTATTCAGTCGTAACTTAGGCTGAAAAAGGTATAAAAGGGATTAGAGTCATGGAGACCACGCAAGTTAAAATAAGAAGAATTTATTCACAGGCAGGTAGGTCATTATCTTAAAATTATTAGTCAATTACATTATAGAAATTAAGAAAAGAAAACACAGAGTAAATATCTTACCCGGCCTGCTTCAGCTACACACACACACAGAATCTGCACAGTGGGGGAAGTCGATTGCGATCTTCCCTACATACACACACAAAACACACAATCTGCACGGTGTGGGAGATCGGTTATGATTCTCCCTTACACAAAAACATAGAGTATGCACGGAGTCTGCACGGTGTGGGAGATCGGTTACGATTCTCCCAGATAGGTTTGTCTCCCTTTCTTTTATGCCAAATCCCGCGTTTGAACCAGGCGGCAGTGCCATAAATTAACCTGGAGGTGTGGTCGAATCTGGAATTTAGACCCCCACCTTTAGCGGTTGTTGAATAGGGAGGAAGGAAAAGGAATTGATTACCAGAGAGGACATTCCAGTGTTATAGTTATTGAAACTATGTTTCACTAAACTCCATTTGGTATGAAATGTATCTCATTTGATTCCTTGATTTTACCAGATTACATCCATACCAAACAGCTTACCATTATGATTATTATTACCAGATTAACAGTCTTATTATGTTGCAGTTGTCATGAAAATTCCCTTCTGATGAACCATTTTACATGCAATTCCTGTTACTCCTACATAAGACATAATGTAACAATATAAGGATCACATGTGCAATGTTTGTAAGTTTTACAGGGTCTGTTGACCATTTTAACTGAGTCTTAACCCAGGAGAGAAGGGGGGTGCAATGAACAGAGGTGCCAACATGAGGGCACTGTGGTAAAATCACAGATGTATTGTTTTGGCCAGGGGCTTAATGGCCCCTCTGCCATAAGTGCCCCTAGAACACACAAACACACCCATGACCAGTCCAACTTCCTCTTATCACAGTCCCTTCCAGGTGAGAACAAATGGCCTGAACCCCCCCTGAAGGAAGTCCGAAGAGTCTATTGTTTTATCACACGGTTCTCTGGTCCTTTGAAGTGTCTTCACACATGGCAGCCTTTCCCACATTGACTCCCCTCTTACATATGTATTACTACATGAAGGAAGGTGGGAGTATGAATACTTGTTTCAAGTATAAATACATATGTGTTTGTGTGTTGGACTGCTTGATAACACTGGACATCTCGGGACAGCGGGGGCTATTTTTAGTCATGACGTTTGGCTGTAGGCTGTTCCACTTTAATTCACTTAATTAGTTTTATGCATTAGATTAATGCAATGATTCTATTGAATGTCTTTATTTGATATGTTTGTTTGTGTGTTGTGGGTCTGCCCCACTGTCTATGTATTGTGTTGTTGCTGGTGGCTACAACTGAAGTTCCCTAACAGGAAAATAAAAGTTATTCTATCCTATTATATTCTACAGAGGTGCATCATGGTAAAAAAAAAAAATCCATGGTGCCAATACAGTTATTTTAAAGACAAGTAAAACAACAGTAAGTGTTTTGTTTTGGCAGTTTGGGCGCAACACAATGTAAGCAGTGAGCACACAGGGAGTTAGGCACATATGGAAGACCAAGGAAACATATTTCAAGGTTTACTACTTGTCAGAGATCACGACTTTCCTCTGTGCTGTGCTGCTCATTTTGATTTGGTTGCAGAGGTTGGTTTAACAGTAACCTTGGGTTCAGTTAAGAGTAACTGGAGTCATCCATCTAGCTGCCAGGGTGGTGTGATCATGGGCACCAGAAGCTGCATTCGACATGAAAACAGAGAAGGGAAACGGTACATTCTTAACAGAAAGTCAATATTTCTGAATTTACCATTCTAATAGCGGATGCGAATAAGGCTTAAGGTCAGAGTGACGCTGGGAAGGGATTTACTGTGCCGCCCTCTGGTGGGCGGGTGCAACGTGTGGGCAGAGGAACAGCTGGGGCCGATGTGTAATCAGCCAGCTGTTTCCAATGGCCCACTAATCATGCCCTGCTGAAGGACCTCATCCCCAGACCTGAGGAGGACTGTTTTTGGCTGGTGGATCGAGGTGTACCTAGGAGTCCTTTTGTTGTGGACATTCTGCATTTTTTCCCCGAGTAACAATTTCAGTTCTTGTTTTCCCCATTGTGGGGTATTTTCTTTTGTGAGTTATCAATTAAAGACATTCCTTAAAACCCCCAACTGTTCATCATTTTCAGTCTGTTCACCACGTGATGCAGCGGCCCTCCCCATTCCTGCATCAGTCAAAATCACGAGTATTAAATGAGAACCGCGGAGTGTAGAAATTCTCCTGCCTCAGCTGTGGTGACTATCAATGGAAAATGAATGACCAATTCACTAACTGTCTTATGCAAAACAGGTAATTATGCTGTTTAACTAAAGAAGGATTACTGTGGGTTATAATTAACAAACACAACAACCCGTAACATACTGAATTAGAGGCAATATTGCCACCATCCTAAAAGAACTAATTAAAAAGGAATAAGATACTCTTGGTGAAACCATTTTGAATTGTATTGCTCATATATTAAATATGATCACAAATTTATATAATTATAAAATGAGATTCCACCCCTGCTCATCTAATCATTTCCAGAATACAAAATAAGTTTTGCCATTTTTATTATGTATACTTACAGCAAGCAGTGGGGAACAGAAACATTTAACTTACCTCTGTGAGTAAGGTTAAGTTGTATACCAGCATCCTGGTAAATACCAGCTATAATGATAAAGCAATTTATTTAACAATTTGAAGAGTGGGTTTTGCGTTCCGTTTTGGCTTTGGGCTGCTGTGTTTGTTTGTGTCTCCCATGCAGGTGGAGATGCTGACATCACGGTCCTGTACTGAGATCCCGGGAGCTGCGCTGGAGGGAGGACGCACGCTGTTGCCTGGCAACCATCTTCAGGAGATAGCCTACAGGGAGACGTGGACGTCGCAGCCTATGAAAAGACGTCCCATAACTGGGGATGCCGAGGACCGTGGCGGAGCAGTGGGGTTAAGAGAGGCAGGAGGATATATACCTTGTCTCCCGCTGTGTCACCGAGTTCGAGCAACCTGATGCGAGCGATCACCACAACACTCACGACGCTGGCTGAATACTAAGTTTTTAGCTAACTTCGGTTATTAACAGACTACAGTGGATAGCGCGTGACTGGACTGGTTGCTGCTGAATAACGCCAAAGCAGTGTTCACACTAGACCAGTAGGAGGAGACCCCTGTAACATCGACGTGGGTCTGGACTTGCTTCCCGGTGGATGTTAGCAAACTATAGTTTTGCTATAGGACTTGCTGTTCCTGTGTACATACTGTCGAACTGCAATATGTGTTTAGAGAATAGCTAACGTTAGGTGTTTGTGTTAGTAAACATTTCATCTTTTAAATCACTTTGTGCTTGACTGGCTTTATCTTTGCAGTTATGGTTTCTGTTTTAGTGACTTAGTGTTACCTCCACTACTCTACACCTGATTACTGTAATGCAGGTGGATTTTAGAATGTAACATTCTCTAACTCAGTTGCTTTCAATTACCAGTAGTGATTGTTACATCAGCAGTAGTTCAGGTAAGTACATTCTAATCACGTATATTTGTGATCTTACACCTTAAGATATACTGCATGGAATGATCTGTCCAACCAAAAACAAGTGTTTACGTCACATGACAGGATTTACCATAGTCCATGCTGCTAGTCAGTAGGTGGAGCCATTTCTGAGGATCAAGCTGTCAGGTGCTGATAAAAGCTTTCTTGCCACAGCTTTGGCGAGATAAAATGAGTAATATTCATGACTCTGCCCCTCTGCGCTGTCTTCCATTGCTGAGATCAAACGCTTCCACTTATTAAGGGGAACTGGTTAGTGGATTAATATTAAATATTAACAATACCCAAGGAGGAGACCAAAAATGTCATTAGTTTCACTTTGTTCATTCAGTAGAGCCCAACTTATCAGAATAATGAGACAACTCAATTTTTTGTAAAATTACCAACTGATAAAACTTTATATGCTTCATATTTGAACTTCTATTGCTGAACCTTGTCTTACTCACTCTTATTCAAACTTGAATAGGGGAAATATTGAGTGGAAAAACCCTTTTTTTATTTATTTACACTGTTTCATTAAGCAATCATAGTTTGCTATAGTTAAGCATATTTCTCAAGTTCACCCTGGCTTTGAATAAGGAAAAAATATTTTTTTTGTGTTTTTAGAGCTCATACCATTGAAAACGGTATGGTTCATATTTAACAAAGCTTTTAGCCAACTTGGCAGAACATCCAACAATCCCCATTTACAAAACCACCTCATTTTAGCGTGTACATCCGAGAAGTGTATGCATACTGTGTGCATTAACTTGAAAAAGGTATCAATGTCATTATGCCCATAAAATTGTGAATTGTGATTTATGACAATATACTACTTGAAAGTAAATCCGATGTAATCTATAGACTTTTGTGACTTTTTTAACTGCTTTAAAACACAGAATCCAGGAAAGAATAACCATATTATGTTTGTTTTTTTTACTGCAGAAGAAAATACATATGCGATTCATTAAAGTTTAGAAAGGCAGATTTATAAAATCCAGTACAGATTGGGTGATAACCTTTGACACCCATATGTTTGGAATTAGGAAAATAAATATGTTTTCCGTTACATAGTGGCAGCAATGTACCACAATGAAAAATAGCACTACTGTATATGTAATAGTGTTTATAGCTCATCAATTATATTGTATGTATGGTGTAATTGGCATGTAAGTAATGTGTAGCTTGTAAATATCAATAGTGGAGGCACAAGTATGTAGTTTCGCCCCGCGTATAATTATGTGGGCCAGAACCAGGGATGTTTCTAGCATGGTTTAAGTGATTGGAGATTGTGATTGTGTATGGACAGATGGGAGTGGGGGTGGGGGGGGGGGGGGGTGTTTGGGATGGAGGCTGTGAAGGAAAGATTGTGATTTTGGACCGGGGGGACGGAGGAGATTGCTATCGCAGACCGTGGTTGGGGTGGTTGCTCCTCCGTAGCCTATTTCGAACAGTGAGTAAATTGATTGTCAAAAAGAATCGTCAAAGAGATTCACAATTGGGTGTGGTGCTTTAGTTAAGATAAATGGGTGGTCCAGGATGCTATTTCAGCGGCTGTTTCCCACCCTGGCCCAGCCATGTGCACACCAGTGATAAGTATACAGTCTTTATCAAACAAACACATAGATGGTTCTTTAGTATTAAAATTCTTGGGTTGAAGTCACTGTTTCGTTAGGGGTCCTGCATTTATATTAGCACTTTGGCTAAAGTCTAGTGCTATGGCATTATTTGTGCTTCTAGTGTCTACAGTGAAGTCTGATGGACGCGCTTGACATTCCGAGTGACGTCATATGCAAGTGCAAAGCCTTACACTTTTTTTGAATGGACATTTGGCCCTAAGACCTGACGGCTGAATGTTGTGCATGGTTTCTAATCAATGAATGGATTGATTCACTAATTTGTTTGCGTGCTCTGATAGGTCGGCATTACCCTAAACAAAGCTTAAGAGATACAGCGGGTAAAAGAGAGAGGAGGATGAATAAGAACTGGTTCTGGATAGCTGAGTCTTTTGGGAAAAGGTTAAAATGGAAAACATGTGCACCTCGACAATGAATGCCGTAATGAGAAAGAGTGCATATGTGTGCGTTTGTGTGTGGGATAGAGAGAGAGAGAGAGAGAGAGAGAGAGAGGGGGGGGGGGGGGGGATTGTAGAAAATAAAACTGCAGCATTAAATAGAAATATGCATATTGCTGAAATAAAATGGGACAACGCTATGACACAAATCCCAGGGTAGCTGCTTGGTTTTGAAAGCTGTGGGATGTCTGATCAATAAAACAGTGCTAGGAGGGCTGGTCACCGGCAAATGGTCAACTTCATTTAAGGACTGTTAAACATGTCACAATGGTTTCCCTCTTCTTTTCCTCAGGGAATTCTCTTGAAGACAAAATGAAAAAACAATGACTATGTGAAACCTCTGCACAGCGCTTTCATTTTGAGTTTTACTTTTTTAATCTAAATCGTTTTTTTTTACACAATCCCCACACGACACCCTTTTTTTTTGTTACATTGATTGATGCTTAAAAAAGGTGCCCTAGTTCAGTCAGAAATTATGAGTGTACCAAAGTCAGAATTTTATTTCTTTTTTTTTTTTCCATTTTAATTATACATGCAGTTTGTAATCTGATTTAAAACCCTTTGAAACCTTTTCGTCCTTGTCCCTATTAGAAATTCATACATTTTGGGCATTTAATTAAAAGCTCCTCAAGAGCTGCGCAAACAATTCTCGTTGTATTCAGTAATCAATTAAAAATGTATTTGCCTTTGTGTTTAATAAATCCAGTCATTGACAGTCTGCTTGCAAACCAGGGAAACAAAGACAGGTAGAAAAGGCCGGACGATCTTGCGAATGCACTGCATTTCCCACTGATGTGACTATTGAATTACATTTGCCCACACAGTGAAGGCTTCTATATGCTCATCCTTGGCTTTACATTTGCAGTGTGATCGACGGGTCCATGTTCTGAATCCTGCGGTTGGTCGGCCATTCAGCTCCTCTATCTTTCTTCGTCTTTTGAAAGAGGAAAAGATTACTATTTGAAATTATTTGACCCCAGTCGCCATTATCATTCAAAAGATAAAGCCTCCTCCCTTCTCAAAATATTATTCAAGTTCTCAAACTACCCATCCCTTCCACCCACCCACCCCCTGGGATGAAAAAATGCTTTGAAAAACTGTATCACAATTGCTCAAGGCCAGATGAAGCCATAGTCAATGGAGGCTCTGACTTCCAGCTGCGAGGCGGACAATAATGTCCTCTCATAAAACAACCAATTAAGCGTGCCGGGCCTCAAATTCCTTGAGTTCCATGGCCTTGTTGCGCTTTAATGAACATATGCACTACGCCATTCTTTGTGACGCTACCTCAATAGAGCACAGTGTTCTTTCGCACCTGTGCTTCAAACAGAGCGAAGGACTCACATAGGGCCTTGACAAAGCCATCATCCCACCACCGGTAGTGCCGGCCTGCACCGCTGGAACGAAGGACAAAAGTGCACACACTGTGTTTCTGCCTTTTTATCAGTCTTTCTTTTCTGCCATTCAGTTCCCCTTCACTTTTTTGTCCTTTCTTTCTCTCCTTACTTGACTGGTTCTCCTACCTGATATTTAACTGCGGGTTTTGTCATCCGAGGACTATTTACAATAATGTCCCGCGGGCGGGGCGAGGTTAGGTGAAAGGGCATTTTCAGGGGTATCTTTAAATATAAATATACCACAAAACCCCAAGACAGCAGCGGCCCCCAGAAGCTGAGTAGAAACAACCCTTGTTTTGTTTTTTAATCAAAAAGGTTTGTTATCAAACAATTGCGTTAGGGATTGGTTTGTGGGATAAGCTAGCTCACCTTCAGGGAGGCTACTGCTTTAACAAGACAATATATTGTCTGTTCTCTGAACTTCTCAGAAGAACTTTCACAATTATCTCAGTTATTATGCAAGACTAACAACTCAAGACTAACAAACTACTGTATACTGTATATAATCTGGAATGTTGATTTCCTTGGTTCCTAAAGTGAATCAAATGATTATATCGATGTGGAAAAAAGGTAGCTAGCTAATTGTTTGTATAGACAAAAGACAGTAGCTAGGTACAGCTGTAGTTACATACCGGCAAGAGCTCTGAGTGGAGCTATGGTTTTTCCTGAATCTGTAACTGTTTCAATCCATATCCCCAAGGCATTACTTAGGCACTCTAATTGCAGTTTCCAAGTATTTAGATAAGCACCAATCAAAGAGTGTGTTGGAGCAAGTGTAGACATCTCTAAACCAGGGGTGTCCAATTATATCCAGAAAGGGCCAATGTGGGTGCAGGTTTCTGTTCTAACCCAACACTAAAACACTTGATTCAAGTGACCAGGGACAGGACTGAAGACAATGATTATTTCATTAGTTGAATTTGGTGAAGTAATGCTTGGCTGTTACAAAAGCTGGTATACACATGGCCTCTGTGGACAACCCTGTGGTAACTGAGTGATGAATGGAGATAATTACCTCAATGTGTTGACTAACAAAAGTTAGCCGGGGGCCAATTAAATCCAATGGCAAGATGCTAGTTGTTAGCATTGTTCCAATTCAGGTTTAGCACATTTTAGCTACAATGGTGAAAGCAGGACAGCATCACTACAGCCTTACATACTATTTTGGGGGTAAGTAAAACAACATAAAAAAATTTTAAATGGGTGAACTATCCCTTTAACGTGTGCCTTCAGAGAGCCCTATATCAAACTCTTAGTTTTAGAAAAAGAAGTCAGGAAAATCTTATATCCCTAACTGTAGGATGCCTCCATGGAAATATTAGAGAAAACTACCATTGTTCTCTGCAATAATTTCCAAAGTGTGGTAGAAACTTGAACTGGTGCCTTTTAATTTAAATCACACTTTAAATTAAATTTACAGATCTACAGCCATATGGTGGCTCCTGAGAGTGAACTACTTTTCTTTTTAGCAGCCCATTTTTGCACAGAACCTATCAAATGACTGAAAATTCCTAAAAATCCCCTCCCTGTTGACTCTCATCCCATTCCCAAATATTGCTCTACTCAGAATCCCTTGTCATCTGGGAAAACAACTTTAATTCAGTCAAAGTTGCCCATGGCATTTGGGGCATTTCCAATCCAAGTTTTCCTGCCAAATTATAATTAACAATTTTAAAAGACTGAGCTAATATGCATTGCTGTAATAATGAATAACTGAATAAGCACAACAATCTATTTATTTAATGTAAACCTCTGTGACCGCTGAGGTAAAGGAATAACACAGAACCCATTTGTAAATATGCAACCAAGACTGTCTTGTCTTGGCTAGCACTACCAAAGATGTGGCGCTCATTGTCACTTATGCATCACATTTATTGTTGAATCACTCAATATAATGGCAACTTTATAAAAGTCCATTCATGTTTCTATACGAGTGTTCATCTAACCTCACTTTACTCACTGCAGTCAAAGCGGCAGTGGATAATAGCATTTGCTTGATTAATAAATGTGTTTAAATGTATACACACCCAACATTACACTTTAAAAGACAGGATGAGAGGTGGTGTGTTTCTCTCTATTTATAGTGTTCCAGTCAATCATACACAGCGAGTTAAAGGCTCACCGCTAACCTGCTTATTACTGGAGGGCACAATTGACGTTAATTATCCAGACAGACGTCATTCTGCACCATCCAAAGTGAATTTATCGTTTAATGAGATACAGCAATCTCTTTGCTTTCATGTCATGACGCAAGACATTCTGCTGGCACAGTAAACTGAGGCAGCTTAGAAAACAGTCGTTCTCCTGACATCAGCTTCATTTATCAGTCCTTCCATAAATTTTATACCGTTGATAATTCCGGACATGACAGAATTTACTGATCTCTAAATTCATTACGAAACAGATCTGATGTTTAAAATGGAAAGTGCAATACACAGCCGGACAACATTTCCGGTATTGAGCCAACGCTGAGGTGGGGAGTGTACAAGCACTCTGAAATGAATGGCATAAAAAAAATTATCTTTGTTTTCTCACACCAAAAGTTACGTTTCTTCTACATAATGGAAGTAGAATTATAGGCTGTAAAAATTAAAACTGTGTTAAGTGTACTTTATAAGCAATTCAATTTTGATTACATTCAAAAGACCACAGGTGATCACTACTTTTGACACTTGACATTCAAAAACACATCGTAAAATCATACTTTTTTATTTAATATTTTTCTTTTTCTTACTAGAAGGCCTGTATATATTAGAAATAGGAATATCATACGTTAGGAAAGCATCACCCAGAGCTCCTGTAAGATTCAACATGCTTTTATTTTCATTGTGGCCACATGTTAAGATCCTCTCTCTCTCTCTCTCTCTCTCTCTCTCTCTCTCTCTCTCTCTCTCTCTCTCTCTCTCTCTCTCTCTCTCTCTCTCTCTCTCTCTCTGCTTTGTAACCATTGTCAGTTATATATAGTTTATTGTAATTTTCGCAAACAGATCGACCCATTTATTACACAGCCACAGGCATTTCTTTAATAACCAATTACACTGTCTCAAGTATCCCCTCCCATGTCAGGTAATTAAAATGATGAAAATATGCTAGCTCCTTCAAAACTCATTTCCAAGCTTCACCGTCATGTAAACCCATTTCAAGTTCAGAAGACATGCCAGGAGTCCCAGAAGCTTCATTAAAATGAAGGTAATACTATCTTCCAAAGCTTAAAGTCTAAAATATGTAAAGCTTACCAAGCGGACCATGAAATGATATGTTGTTATTAATGTATACAAAGAACCGTTGCACTGAGATTAATGATGTAATTTAAGATTTTCTTTTAAATAACAAAGCATAATCTACTCGTGTGATCATCCAATGACTAACTAGTCATCATGAAGGACAGTCATCTCTGAACCAGAAGATAAACTGAAGGTTCACCACACCACAATGTGTGGGTACATGTACATTGAGCTCCAGAATGATTGGCACCCCTGACTGGAAATGTACCTCAAACACTTGAGATACACTCTCAATAATGTTTTTTTTGTTGTTGTAATGTTTCAATGGAACCAACCAAAATCATACATTTATTTAATAAAAAATTAATTTCACCAAAATCAAGGAGTCATAATTATTGGCACCCCTCGTTTAGTACTTGGCGCAGCCACCTCTGGCGAGGATAACAGCATGGAGTCTTTTCTTGTAATGTTTGACAAGGTTAAGGAACACATTTGGAGGGATTTTGGACCATTCCTCTATGCAGATCCTTTCAATCTCCTTCACATTCTTTAACTTCCCTCTTCAATTCAGCCCACAGGTTTTCCATTGGATTGAGGTCCGGCATCGCAGAACATTGATTTTGTCACGGAACCATTTCTGTGTGGATTTTGAGGTATGCTTTGGGTCATTGTCTTGCTGGAAAGTAAACCTATGGCCAAGTCTCAGCCTTCTGGCAGAGGCAACCAGATTGTCAGCCAAAATCGGCTGATACTCAGTGGAATCTCTTATTAACCAGTGCCTCTGGAATTAAAACACCCCCAAAACATCACTGACCCACCACCATTATTTACCGTGGGCATGGGGTGCCTCTCCTTGTATGCATCTCTGTTTTGACGCCAAACATGCCGATGCTATATCTAACCAAAATGTTCAATTTTGGTCTCATCTGACCACAGCACCTTCATCCAGTCATAATTTAAATGGCGTTTGGCAAGCTACAAGTGTCCAAATTGAACGTTTTGGTCAGATACAGCGTCGGAATGTTTGGCGTCGAAATAAAGATGCACACAAGGAGAAGCACGCCATATGCAGTATACTGTATAATATGTATACAAAATATATGGTCAACAACCTATCCTTAAAGGGCATTATTCATCTACATGCCTGTGCATCTTTTATAAACAGAGCATACATACCTAATATCTATTGTGTATTTATATATATATATAAAATACAATAATGAAGATGCATGAATGCCTAAATATGCCATTTGTTTCTGGCAGATGCAATGAAGCTGAATGTAGCCCCGGGGGGTGTGTGTGAAGTGGAAACACTCTCAGCTGTCAGATCCCTGCCATCTATTTTATTCCAGGTTTTTTACAAGGCACCAGCATGGCCTCCAGTCTTGTCTTATGTGCATTTCTAAAATCCTGACTAGTGCACTGCTAGGGATTATCAGCCCCACGGCGAGCGGGTTTGTAGTTAGCTTCTTTAATCCGTAAGCATCTTGGGGGAAGTTTATCAATTTTGCTGAAAGGTCGATGAAAAAAAGCTTTGTTTTTGCCGGTTGTGCACTTTATCTGATCACAGCGAGAATGCTCAGAGCGGGGACAAATTGCACACTTTTGGCCTCATGTGTCAAGGTTCAGCTTCGGATTCATTCAGTGCTTTGAGATTTAATTATCCTCCATGGAGAAAGTGATATGCTAAATTAGAGGAAACTACTAACTATATAGGGGGGAACTATTTCACTATTTATGTATAAACATGAGGGAGCACATTCTCTTCAAAGAAAACTGTCAGTATTTCAGCCTATGCATTTTATATTATTTAAGGTGTATTTGCTTTAACTAGTGCAGTATTTCCAACGGGTGTAGCTAGCCATTGCCTTTGAATGTATGTTGATTTTCTGTTTGTAGCTTACAAACTTGTTAAAAATAACTTGTTTGAATAGTTACATTCATCAGTAAATTACAAAATTACCACTCTGGTGTAACCGCCATAATTTCTACATTTTCTAAAACAAGAAAGAAAACAATGCCTACTATATTGATATGGATGCTTTTGAAATGACATTGAACTGAATGTGCATAAGTTAACTGCATTTCCTGGTGTGGCATAATGTGCTGTTTTGAAACATAATTGGTTCTGTGCTGCGCATTTTCAGAGCTGTGTGAATTTGAAGACTTTTAACCCTTTGAAGAGTAGGTTTTTTGGAATGTTTTTTTTTTTCAATAATCAGTGTTGTAGAACTCCATTCAGTTAAGAATGTTCAGTTCTTGTTCAGTTAAGAACGTTCTAATCACATATTTGTGACCTTATATCTAAATATCTAGACTCAAAATTTCCCATAGGTATGAGTGTGTGAGTGAATGGTGTGTGTGCCCTGTGATGGATTGGCGGCCTGTCCAGGGTGTATTCCTGCCTCTCGCCCGATGCATGCTGGGATAGGCTCCAGCACCCCCCGTAACCCTGACCAGGAATAAGTGGGTTAATGGATAATAGATGGATGGATGGATGGATCTAAATATCTTATGGTTAAGGAGAATTATATGAGGATTACATCAGTGTTCACATAAGAGGCTAAATATTGTGTGGAAAAAAAAAAAATCCTGGGGTTAATTTGCCACTATCCTTACCGTGGAGTAATATCCTCAGTGTTCAGAACTGTAATGTCTCCTGAAATTTAATAAAGATGACAGATTTCTTGAATTACTAGTTTCCATGGTGAAGCAGCTGTTGTGCGCATGCAATAATTCCAGCCTCTCTTTATTTCAGACATTGAGCAATGTCACAACTGTTCATTACATATATGGTGTGTATGCAGTTTAATGAATATTGTTTAATAACCTATTGTGACATGAATAGTTCATATATACAGTGAGCACCATAATTCATTGGACAGTGACACATTTTTTGTTATTTTGGTTCTGTACTCTAGCACTTTGAGTTTGAAAGGATACAGTGACAATGAGGTTGAAATGCAGATTGTCAGCTTTAATTTCAGGGTATTTTCATCCATATCGGATGAACCGTTTAGAAATTAGAGAACCTTTTGTACATAGTCCATTGCATGCCATGACTTCCTGATGTCTGTGATCCAACAACATCAAAAGACTGTAGATATCTTATTTTTTGGTACTCTTACAAGTGATACTATGATGTCTCTGCATTTGGATCACTATGGGAATTGGGGGGTGGGACTAGATTTAGCTGTAAATTATGCTGGAACAGTATGGATACATGGTTGGTAAAATGGCTGTAAGTCATCAAGGGTCTGAGGTATCAAACGAGCCTCAAACCATCACTCTGCTGCCAGATATGCAGTAGATATGAATAGATCACTTTAAGGATTGTTTCTCCTGACAAATTTTCCTATTGAACTCTATGGAAAAGTAAGTCAGCAGAAGAAACCCTTCAAGTTATCCATCCATCTATTGTATTTCTGGCAGCAGATTTATGGTTTAAGGCTTGTTTGATACGTCAGACCCTTGATGACTTAGAGCCATTTAGCCAACCATGTGTTCCATACTGTTCCAGTGTAATTTATAGCTAAATCTAGTCCCACCCCCCAATTCCCATAGAGATCCATTCAAATGCAGAGACGTTATAGTATCGCCTGTAAGAGTAGCAGAAAATAAGATATCAAGAGTCTTTTGATGTTGTTGAGTCACAGACATCAGGAAGTCATGGCATGCAAAGGCATGCAAAGGATATGCGACCAAATATTAAAAACTACTTTATTCTATATATAAATGCAGGGGTGCCAATAATTGTGGCACACGTGTTTTTGTTAAAAAAAATATTTCTTGATGAGGGATTTTTTTTTTCTCATAATAAATTTACTTCAATTAAAGGGTAGATTTTTCTAATTTCTTTCAGTATGAGATTAAGCTAATTCACCAAACGTTGAATTTTTTATAACCCTGTTTACTCATCTTTACCAGGGGTGCCAATAATAGTGGAGGGCACTGTATGTATATATATATACAGTATATATATAAATTAAAAAGATCAGCAATGGCTGTTAAATTGTGTTTGGTGCAAAATTAACCATCCAGGTTGTCAAACACGGATAGAATGCCAGTTCTTAATTGTCTCAAATTAGCCAGCAGAGTAATTCATCCTTGGGCACGGCAGAAAAGACAGGACAGCTCATTTCCTTTCCCCTCCTGTTTGGATCTCTCTTCTTTCCTCTCTTCCTCCAGCTCTGGTGAATGTAGGGGAGGGTGTGATCCAAGCGCCAATGTTGCCCCTGGTGTTCTTTCTCTTCAGATGAAATGAGAAATTAAATTAAATCCGTGGGAATAAAAGTCTACCGGTGCTTAGTAACAATGGGTGTAGCGCCGAGGGATTGATATATGCTCTGCTTCTTCTTTTTTTTTTAAAGGGGAATGAAAAGACGAACTGCCGGGGGTTATTGGCCTGTGTGAATACATCCTGTAGTTATGACAGGTATCTGTGTGGTTGTGTTAAGTCTCACGTGTAAAGCCATTTGATGTTTTGGAGGTAATTAGCCAAGCAATGGCAGTTCAGGTGATTCATTGTTTATCTGCAGTCACGTCCCTTTGAACTGCACATTGAAATCCCAGGCTGGCAATAGGGGGCCAATATACTCAGAACTCTTTACTAGGTGTAGCGAGCTTGTCACCACAGGCACGCACACACACACACACACACACACACACACACACACACACACACACACACACACACACACACACACATACACACACACACACACACACACACACACACACACACACACACACACACACAATGAATAAGCCTTTCAAAAGGCATAGCAGCGTGCAGTAAGGAGTTAATTGCAATTACAGGCAAGGGTTTGAAGGGGCTTTGTGGAGGCGAATTTCTGAAAAACCTGATTACAGCACATGCATGCTTTGCAACTGGTAATAGATTTTTTATGAGTTCAGTTCATTCATCCCTCACCTGATTGTCTCATAGCATGTTAGATGAAACCATTAAGATTATATTAAAGGGAAAATTATTCATTTTCACAATAAATGACTAGTGATGGTATTCTGTACCGTGACTTTCAGAAGCTCCACCATCCCCACCCCACCTTCCACCAAATTATACCATTAATTGTGTTATCATTGGGATGAGGTACGTAAATGAGCCGCCTTAGTAGAATGTAAGGATCTTACCAAGGCTAAGACGTATTGTCCCAAAATGGCACCCTAAAGCATGGAAGGGGGAGAAGGATGGAAGGATAGAGGATAACATTCACATGCATGCATATGGATGAAGCTAATGTGTGGGCCTTGCAAACATTTGCAACGAGACACTTTCTTTTAGAAGAAAAATCCGAATGATAATCTGTACTAATGTTACTAGTCAAGTGATAGGCTATGTACATTCTGATATAGTTCAGAAGACAAGTACGTACAGTCAGGGGATAGGCAACCCTGGTCCTGGAGTGCCGGTCCTGGTTTTTGCTCCATCCAAACCCATAATGACATAACTAGATTAATTTTAATTAATCAGGTGTAATGAATGCAGGTAACAACGTGCTGGAGGAATTCTGTGTTTCACCATTCAGAATATTCAGGCTCAGAATTTTAATCATCCATCAAACTCTTGGGATCAAGCTCGGATGGAACAAAAACCAGAAACGACACCTGCACTCCAGGACCAGGGTTGCCTACCCCTGATATACAGTATAGACCATACATTCTAGGTGCTATGAAAGGGAGGCTAGGAATGTAAATGATAGGCAGCTTTTCTGGGCTTTGTGGGGAGAAAGGGGAAAGGCCAAAGGTAAAACCCAAACTGGAATTATTAAGCCTTGCAGGATTTCTTTGCCACAGAATCCCTTTACAATAGATCCCTGCACATGCCCTGATAGGTGTATGGATCGACTCATTTTCTCTCGACTCTGGCAAGTGTCACAGCTCCAGGTGTTACTGATAAAATAGCGATACCAGCCTGCGAGTCTCTCGTTCCCTTCCTGATGGCCTCAATCTCAGGACATTCTCCATGCTGCTGCTGCAGCAGCTGCCGCGACGAATCAGGCAGGAGGACGTTAGACACGAATGAAACCTTGACTGAAGCTCTGTCGGAGGCCTGTCAGTCTGAGGGGCTTTCACAGGGTCACGCCAATCTTTTAATCTGCAGCGTTCCCTCCTGACCACGTGTTCCAGGTCACAAGGCTACCCGGCTAAGCCTGGCCCAAAAAGAAAAAGAATGGTGAACAAGCTCTAAGAATTGGGTGCCCCCAGGATGCATGACCTCAAACAACAGACTCCTCCACCAGCACAAACCACCCTCTCCACCAGCACAGACCACCCTCTCCACCAAGACAGACCACCCCCTCCATTACCACAGACCACCACCTCTATTAGCACAGACCTCCATCTCCACCAGCACAGACCACCCTCTCTACCAGCACAGACCAGCTCCTCCACCAGGACAGCTGTAATAGGTGATTTTATAGGATAGGATTTTATAGGATCATGCTCCAAGCAACCTGACCTAGTACGTTGAAGGTTCACTTTCGTCCCTTTGCCTACCCACTGAATAAAGCATGGACTGTTTTTTTTAAAAGCATTTTTTCGGTTTACACTGCTCTGAATTTCGTATAGCTTGGAGGAGTGAGGATACTGGCAAGACACTGAAAAGAGAATTTTCATTCAGAAGGTTCTATATTTTCCTTTGAATGTTACAGTTGAATCACTGAAAGGGTTTGGGTCTGAGACTTCTCGAGGTTTTACATCTGCAATGTCTCTGTCCAGACTGCAGCAAAACTCGTCAGAACATTAAAATAACAGGACTTTGCGTTGTGTTAAAACACAGTCCTGAAGCCAACCCCAAACACCGTTAAGCACCTCTATGACCCCCTTAATTGCAGGCTCCACAGTGATTTATTTAGACTCAACTTGGAACACAGCCCTGGACCACAGAGGCAAAGTGCATTTGAGAAAACACTTTAATATCAGGACCTATTAGGGAGGTACGTGCATCAGCAGAAACACCCGCCCCAGAGATGCACTTTTCTTCCAGGAGTCCAAGATTTGTGTTTAGCTAACTTTATTTGGTCAACTGCATACAAGTAGCTATTAGCCCTGTCCGTTTAATATAATTTTCACCTTAGATAATAGCTAAAAAGCATTATGTATGGCTTTTAATAAATCAAACACTTGGAGTTAGAGTTCAAAAAGATTTTTTATTTAGCCCTAGCCATTATTTGCCAACCGAGTATTTTTATTAATTTTTTTGTTGCCATTGCCGCGATTTCCACCGTTCTTAGTGCTTTCTTAGTGCTGATCTTTTGGCGGTTTTGGATGGTAATTGTCAAACCTAGCGTAACCTACAGTCAGTTGTTGCTACAAGGTGTTTGACAGCCCCTGTGCTGTGTGCTGCTCCTCCTATTACAGCAGAGGTAAACTCCGGTCCTGGAGGGTAGATCTGCGTGCTGGTTTTTGTTCCAACCAATTGCCTATTAGTTTCAGTTTTCTGACAGCTCCATAAACTATGCTGGTTCACTCCTGTACTTTAGCAGAGTAAAATCTTTAAGATAAAAAAAACTTGTATCTTGTTTGCCGACTGTGGCTGTAGCTGGTGCTTATACAAATGTCAGATTAAGATATGATTGAGCTTATTAAATAATTAAGAGTATAATTTGGCACAAAAACCTGAAATGGATTGACCCTTGTTGTGTACCTCTGCATTAAGGTAATGTTGTCAGTGACAACGACTCAAACCTCGCAATGCAGGCTAAAAACATTCTGTTAAAGGCAAAAAAGCATGCTCTTTTTTCCTTGATTGACTGAAATGATTGAATGCACCATCTTATCAATGCATTACTCATATTTTGCTACTAGCGCCGGGGTAGGGAACCCTGGTCCTGGAGAGCCGCAGGGTCTGCTGGTTTTAGTTGTTATTCCCCACTTAATTGATCAATTAAAGCAGTTGATTACACAGTTAACTCACCTCACCTGGTTTCTTTGGTTTAAGTAGTTGTTGTATTTAAGGTGAAAACAAAAACCAGCAGACCCTGCAGCTCTCCGGGACCAGGGTTCCCCACCCCTGTCTAGCGGCAACGGCTCACTTATTTTCTTTAAAACTTAAAGCTCTTGTTTCTGTTGCACATGTTATTTCAACCTTTCAATGTTTTCATGCATGTACTGTTTACGTTTTTTTTTTAAACACTCCATGATTTTTGCCTCTTTTTTAATTTTTCCCCGATTTTCAACAGCTTTGTTGTGACTGCACCGTGACTTTAGCTAATATTTTCCGTGACAAACACCCAGCCTTATAGTTATGCCCCATATGCTATCTAACAACTTGCTGTGTCGACAGCATTGTCCAGAATCAAGTGAGGTCAGCCACGTCAGGAGGCACAGTACACAGTTCGTATTTGCAGTGAACACGGTTACACTCAACGCCGGACATACCTTCCATCCATGACCAGCGGCAGTTGCAATTGGTTTCAGAAGAAAAGCTCACTCAACCCAGGCTCATTTGACATCACCACTAGACATCCGTGCCTTATTTGAAGTTACAGGCTTTAACTCGGTGAATTTGTGTGGCAAATGCAGATTATGTGTGCTGTGCAGTGGGATTAAGGGGTAGATGATTATTCTTTATTTCTGTTGGTGGGATGCAGCTAGACGTATTGGTAAATCTGTGGAAAGTGCAACCCTCCCCCTCAGTCCCACTCACAAATGAACAATTCAATGGCTGCCATCTTGTAAGACTTTTGCTATGACTGGGCCCACCACATTCTGTTGACGATAAACCTGAAGTCGTTGATGCAGAACGATGTCATGGAAAACCTTGTTTTTTGACCTTCCAATGCGACACAGTACAGGGAAATGATTGTTTGGGAGCCATGGAATGCCACAGTATGTGGTGTCTATACATAGGCCTTAGGACGTCAGAAAACTCTCCCAGGCTTTGATGGTTGTTTTCCAGTGAGGCAAACAACAGCCTACAGGAAAGGGTGAAGAAAATATGTGGCTGTAAAATGATTCTTTGACACAAAATATAAGGAAAAAGGAAATATCCTAGTAAAAGGATCGTGTTAAGTATATATGGCTGTGTGTGTGTGTGTGTGTGTGTGTGTGTGCGTGTGTGCGTGCATGCATCCGTGCGTGCATCCGTGCGTGCGTGCGTATGTGTGTGCGTGAATTGTGTGTGCGTGTGTTTGAAACTTTGAAACATTGAGCTTTGAACATTATTTAAGATAACATGGCACCTTGGCAAAATAGTTTGTAATATATAATAACATAATGTAATTATTTTTTCAGAATTTATTCAAATTCGTGGACAATACAGGTGATCCTATTTTAATAGCTTTTCTGAATCACCTTCAATTCTGTTTAGCATTGTGTCACTGAAAGTGAGTGTTCATAGACAGGTATCAGTTTTATTTCCTGCCACTGCTTCAAATGCTCTCGACCCATTTTATTTTTGTTAAAGTTTCGAATAAAACTTTCTACCCATTACAATAAAAATAAATGCTAAAAGATGACATTGCCAGAATGTAAGCCATATTTGCAACCGTAGGTGGTTTTGATTTAATTCAATATTACACTTTTACATTACATATTTGCTTTGGCAGACACCCTTAGGGGTGTTCACACTGTGGAGAGACATGAAGCCATCAGGCTGTAAAAGCCATTACTGTGCACAGAGAGAAGGTGTTAACACGGCACACAAAACAAAACAAAGTAGCACTCAAAGCAGGAAGCCATTTCAGCTCTCATCCTCCACAATACCCAGCCAACTGCCACAAATTCCTCTAAAAACTCTATTTAATGAGATGTCAGATAAATCTACAAAATAATAAAAAGTCAAAATAATAATAATGCAAGAATACATTTCTTTTTTAAGAAGTATCTGCTCTTTGGTTGATAAAAAATATGTTCAGAGGGGTATGTTTTCATCAGTGCTTTGAACTTCCTGATAAACAATTATCCTAGCTTGCTGGATTTAATCAACACTTAATCATAAATACAGGTGAATGTTAGTTAATTGGGGGGTTCGATGGCCTTTAAAACAAACTTTCCAAAGTGCATTCTTTATTTCCTTAACCCTAATTTTGAATGTCCAATTATCTAAAACCGCCGCCACATTCACCGCAGCGTGAACCCCACTGCAGATCCAGGAGAGTGTAGACATCCATGGTCCTCCTCTGCTTCTTTTCACACCGCAGACTACAGCTAAGTTTGCATAGAGTGGAGTAGGAGGAGGAGTTTTCAAATGCCGCTTTGATATGTAGTCCATTGGCACCCAATTGACCAGCGGGGGTCACTAAAGGGTGAGGAAACGTTGACCCCTATCCAACGGAACCGTCCCATACTCTGGGCAACACCATCTCGCCAATTGTGCAGCACCCTATAGAGCTACCGGCCACGGTCGGCACTGATGCAGCCCGGATTCGATCCGAGACCGTGGGGCCCGTCCTTGCACCGCAGTGTGACGCCTTCACCGAACGAGCCACCCAGCAACCCCGCATCTTTCCTTTCTGATTTTCAACAAGAGTCACTATGTGACACAAAATGCCTTTAGTGATAAAAGAGAGGGCTGAAATAAAAAACTATGAATAATAAAACAATATCACATGATGAAAAACACACAGGAGTGCATCTCACTTTTCAGCAGTGGTAATATGATTGGATGTTGTTCAGCTAAATTGCAATACAGCTTCTCACATAGTTCGGGAAAACAAACAGCTCTCTCTGTCGGAGTACAGAGTGCCGCAATACCATACATTTTGTGTGTCTGGACAGCACTTAATTTACTTTCCCCAATGTAATGTACCAACGGTAATGTAACATATAAATATATAAATTTTTTAATGCTTTAAAAGGCTGGCAGATTTCATAGCCGGGTAAATATGAGCCGATGTGTAACTTATTTTCCATACATTTTGTAGGACGGCAGATGAGATCATTACTATGAAAATGCGCAGGGTCTGATTGACAAAGATCCCCTGTATAATGTCAATTGTGTGTATATGTGCATGTGTGTGTGTGCTCGTGCACAATGCGCATGTGTGTTTGTTCACATGTGTGTGTACATGCACTCAAGTGTGTGTGTGTGTGTGTGTGTATATATGTGCACATTTCACATTAATACTCAGTACCACTGATCCCTAAGTTGATTGCCCTGTCAAATGTGGACTGACAGTACACACAAGCTTATTCTCAGTAGGACTGTGTCATCCATAGCATATTGCCACAACCTTCCAGCTAAGGTTGACCATGAAAACTACTGTATCCTTAAGGCACAGAGCAACTTGCATAAATAAACAAATGGAAACAACAGTGAAAGGTTCTGGTCACATCAGTAAAGGTGTTGGGGTGGATTTTTCTGGAATTGTTCAGATACACTCATTGTCATGGTTTTGGACCCTGTTGTCCTATGTGGTCGTTTTCCTCAGTGGCCACGCGAGGGCGCTGCCCTTTTGGTGGATGCTTGCTCCGCCCTGCTGAGTTGGGAGAGTTTCTGTTTAGCGTTTCACCTGTTCGTGGTTCCCTGAGAGTTATATAAGCCTACTGTTTCCTTCGTTCGGGGCTTCGACATTAATTGTTGTTTGTTTAATTGTTAATTGTTATGTACTGTGGTGTTATTGTTGGCTGTGAGTTCTCGTATCATTTTGGCTACTCGCCTATTTTTAGCGTCTCTTTTTAGAGGCAGGGCTGATTTCTTACTGGCAATCTCTGCTCTATTTTGCCTTTTTAGTGCTTTTTCTCAGTGTATGGAGTTTTGGGCGATTCTGTTCAGAACTGTAGTTCTGCTCGCCCTTCGGCACATGTCTTCCCATTGAGAGATCAGGCGTTTCGCTTCTACTTAGTTATTAGCTCGTAGAAGTATAGAGTAGCAGTTCTTTGTTCCTTTTTTCGCCTGTTATTTGGTTTTCTTTCTGAGAGACCTGGCGTTTTAGCTTCTACTCACTTCCGGGTTATGGTAAGCCAGTAAGTAGCTTTGGTACCTTTATTCCCTGTTGTCTCCTTCTCGTGGACTACGTTCCCCTTTGTTGTGAGTCAGGGTTTTTTTATTTATATTGAGGCTGTCGTGCTATTTTGCGTTGGTCTTTTGTTGCAGCTGTCCTGTTCGCCTTTTCTGCCTGCGAGACGATTTTGTTGTGAACTGTTCTGTTTCGTTCTCCGGGTGTTTGTCTCCTTATATGGAGCTTGGGCGATGTTGTGGACGTGTTTGTGTGTGACTGCGTGTTTTCTTAAAATAGCCTCGGAACGTTAGCTCTCTGTTCCATTTCGCCTCGTTACATAATCCATTAGTGAGAGGCTAGTGCGGTTGTTTTATATCAAGCTTGCGTTAGTCTATATGGATCGTAAAGTTATGGGACGACGGTGTTCCGTCGGCTCACCTGTAAAATGTTTCTCTCTCCTGGGAGATCGGGTGTTTACCCCTTTGCTTTCTACCCTTGACTGCGAGCCTATTTATATCGCCATGGGAACGTTAAATCTCTGTTCCTGTTCGCCTCGTTACATTTCCTCATAGAGAGGCAGGGCATTTATTTTCAATTAATCTCGCGTTGGTCTAGCCGGTAAATGTCCGGTGCTGCCTGTCCTGTTCGTTCCTTTTGGTGCCTTTCTCCTTTCATGGAGTTTTGACGATTTTGTTTGGAACTCATGTTCTGTTTCGTCTTTTGGCGCATGTCTTCCTGTAGGGAGGATTGGGCGATGTTGTGGACACGTTTGTGTGTGACCGCGAGTTTGGGAGTAGCCTGGGAACGTTGGATCTGTTCCTTTCGCCTCCACTGTTACTATCTTGTTATTTTTCAGTGTCTGTTTACTGTGTTTTATATTTGTGCTTTTCCGCTACTCGCCCGTTCTTATGTAGTCTCGTTACCGAGACAGGGCGCTTATTATTTCTGGCTGTTTAGATCCCTGTCCTTGCGCTCTATTTGGCGTTTGACAGTGAGCCGGTTAGTAGCGTCTGTATTGGTGTTTGTTGTTCCTTGTCTTGTCTCCTTCCCTTATCTGCGGGTATCCCGCCTTAGTGGCCTAAGGGCTTAATGAATCCCCTTGCTGCGTTTGGCTCCTCCTTCCTCACACGTCACGCCCCATTACACTCATAGGTAAAGTTGATATCTTTACTTAATAGTACAGAGCGATCATCTTTATCCCACGTTAAAGCATGCATTTCCTGTAGCATAGGGTGTGTTTCAAGATGATAATGCACCGTCAATGGACAATAATTAGTTGTCTCAAGGTTTGAAGAGTATGACACTGATAATTCCATATGCCAGCAGATGTGAACCCTATTAAGCATTCATGGAATATTGTGGACCAATGCTTAATACACCTCCATCCACTAAACTTGAGTTGATTGACTTTCTTATAGAAGAGTGGAGTTGCATTAAGCCTCCATCAAGAATTCTAGACACTGGTAGTCTATTCCCTGGGTTTTCAACAGGTGCTCTGTCCGTGAACCCCTGGGGGGTAGTTTATGGTACTGCAGGGGGTACTTGGCCAGAACTGATATGCAATGACCTTATAAAAATTTTGGCAAAATATTTTTGATGTATAAAGCCTTTTCTAATATAACCATTTTTTAACTTATGGTGGGGGTCCCTGGATCAGTAAAGGTTGAAAACCCCTGGACTATTTTATGGCGTATTCCTAGTCCATCAACAACCTTTACAGCATTTGTGTGAAAGTGTTATGTAAGACACGTTCTGAGCCACCAGCAACTCCATCTACAGCAGACTGCCCAGCTATGCTGCAATGTGACATTCAACTTTCTGACATCTGTTCGGCAACCTTGGGTAATTACAACACAACAAAGCCCTTAGACAACAGCTTGGCTCTACCGCTCTTCTGTAAACAGCCCGGAGGTGCTTTGTCTCAAATTGTGCTTGGAAAAGATGCAAGTGTATTGGTCTGTTATACTTTCTCGAGATCTGTACAAGAAAAGGGAATATCACAGACATCTGGATGACAGGTATTGGCTATATCAGTGCAATATGCCTGCACCTTTGAATGAATGATTCAAGCTCAGTCTCAAAGTAGCATGAGGTACTGATTAACAAAACAACAGTGGGTAAATAATGAAATATTCACCCTGCCGCGCTATTTACGTCTGCATCAACAGACCCATGGGGCATCATTCAGCTAGATAATTCCTTAGATAATCTTTTAAAGAGCTGACCAAGGTTTGTGATTATGAAAGCCTAGTTAATACAATTTTTTAATTAAGCTACACTGAAATGCCTACCATTGATTTGCAGGCTTGAGTGCAGACATTAATGGTTTTTAAATGGACAGTCGAGGGACTACTGATGACAGCAATGGCGGTGAATAAAGTATAGGTGCTATTATTCCTGTCCTGGATGTCTCACCATCCCGTCTTCTACTGGCTATGAGTGAGGTCACAGTATTGCAATGATCATAGTAAATAGCCATTGTGTTGAAGCCTATAGAGCTCCATAGTCCCGCCCCCTCCCGTCCCTAGCTGTCCCAATTCGAGATCTTTCAGTCACCACATATATTGTGATGATATATGGCATTGTATGGACCAAACTTTGACATATATGTGATACAAAGTCCATTATAGGCTATACTCAACATCGCGTTTAAATCTAATTTGAATCCTATATTTAACGGATTTGAGAAACATAACTACACTACCCAGAATTCCCGGTCATACATCGCCAGCTCCCGCTGTTGCTAGCTAACGAAGTAGCTACCGGCCACTCTGCTAGCGAAAATGGCTATCACTTTGTCTGCTCTTGTAACTTATTATGGAAGTAGCTAACTAAGAGTATCACCAAAGGCGAGAATCACTATCAGTCTGGCCTTGTCGAAAGTGTCAGCTTTAAAGGTGATGGCTTTCACTTCAGCAGTGGTGCTGAGCAAGCGAGTAGCCTGCATATTGTAGTCGTTTTAGTTGTTTTTTTGAAAACGTGCTTGTTGTTTATTTGTTGGGACATAATTTCAAATTGTATAAATCATTTAAAAATGTGAAAACCCCTCTCTTGGGTGTATTGAATGTATAGCTGCCTGAATATAGGAAAAAAAACATTTTCAGTCCATTGACTCGCATTGTATTGTCTCGGAAAGGAGACGCCAGCCATCACCAAAGTGGGCGGGACTACAGAGGTCTATACTGATATTGTTGAATATCTCACCTCAAAAATGCAAGGGAATGCCATGCAATTATTCTCTTTGTGGTTAAATTCCTTGATACTGTCCATGTTCCTGACATAATACAGTATATCATCAATGTAGCATTGTTGATACAAATAACAATACAATCTGTTCATTTGCCTTTTCAGTGGTCTGCTTTATTATTTTGTTTGAAGCTAGCTGCATTTTAAAGCCAGTTTTAGCAAAAATTTAAAATGAGAGTTCACTGTTTTTGGTTCCCAAAGCTGTCAATCCCCCACTCCACCCTTGGAATCAAAAGCAGTGCTTCACATGCAGCGGACGTGAGTTTTAATGCAGCACTTGATTAGCCAAATGACAAAGTAAAGGCTGTTGCGCTACAGATGTGACCGGGGTGGATCACGGGAGCGGTTTCTGGCTGGGTCTCCATGGCGACCTTCCTGTCCGGAGAGTCCATCACAAAGCAGTGGCGTGGTAAACGGAATCAATTACCCTGGCAACGGGCCAGGTGAGGCCAGCCAGGGCCGGCCCTTCAGCGCTCCGCCGCGGTTGGCTCACCGTCGCGGGACGAGGTGATTGAAAATTCCCGTGTTGACACGGCGGCCGCCTGCACAGAAGTGTCAGGAACAGCAGCTGGTCATCCTTCAAGTCAATTCAAGCGGCTTTATTTGCATAACAAAGATACATTTGTGTTGCCAAAGAGTGTACATGACAAACAAATCACTCTGATCTCTCTCTCTCTCTCTCTCTCTCTCTCTCTCTGCGCACACCCACTGCGCCTCCTTCTCTCCCTCTCTTTCTGCCTCGCGGACGGACAGGTGTTTGCAATATTGCCCAATCACTCGGCTCCCACGTTGGCGCAGATGCGGTCGGCAGCTGAAGCCTCTATTACTGTCACAATCCCAGTCACTCGTGAGACTGGGGCCATGCATTTCATTTGATTGCAAAATATGATGCAATAAAAAAAAGCCCAGCATCAAAATTCAAGTTCGTTTCACCAAAATTCAGGTGTGATGGCTGTTGGGTCCAGTATACAGACACGGTGCAGGTGCAGCTATTCCCACAACTGGAGTCCCAGATCTATCACCCCACCCCTCTGAATTGCATATTATATACATCTATTCATTTGACTTGCTATACCAGCTAGTTTACTAGCTCAGACTGTAAAATGTTCAGCCCACTAGATTATTTTCAGTGTTAGATCCCTCGTTACATTCTGTTACTATCCATTCTACCTTTAGTTTAAACCGGGCCGTCCAGCGAAGGATGGGCTCCCCCTCTCTAGCCAAGTTCCTTCTGAGATTTCTACCCATTGGGGAGTTTTTTCTCACCACCGTTTGAGTGTTTTGGTTTCCACAGGGGAGTTTTTTTCCTCGATTGCTGTTTGGGGGTTCAGGCCTGGTTTTTGCCCAATTCTCCTTCTGTTTCTCTGCACAGCGTCTTTGAGACAGTTCTCTGTAAAAAAGCGCTATACAAAATAAATTAAATTGAATTGAAGCTATGCAGCCTATAGTGCGGAATCCAAACCTGACTGTCCCAGCCTGACTGGGGCTGGCACACCCACAGGGTGGCTCCGAATTGTCGAAAACGTCACCCAGCAAAGGAGGGGGACAGTGCAAGGGGTAACACCCCTCCAACTCACCCCCATGTCATCATGCAGGAGGGACTGCTTTGATTGATGGGGTTCCTGCACTCTGCACTGCCGTGTAGTCTAAGCAGTGCGGTAACCCAGTGCAGCCACTGCCCATCTCGGCTAGCAGACGGCATTCTATGAGCACTTTTCAGCACGAGTGATCTTTTCTGCGCTCACTCACTCACACTGATGCTGCAGGAAGGGAAATGCCTAAAAATATTCCCAAGCATTCCCAAGTTGCGATATAAAATAAATGATGAGCACAAAAAAAGATGTTTGATTCTGTTTTTTTACTGCAAAACCAATCATGAACCGCATTTCGTTTTGTCATTCTAATTTCTTAAAGCTGCTTATAAGGCGTTTTGCCTTTTGCCTGTTCACAATTCATTTTGCTTGGATTTAGGAGAATGGATGGCTGTATTGTTACATTGTATTCTTGGGTTTACATGATCCTGTCCAGGCCCCATGTACATTTTTGTCCAGCAGGTATGAAAACAAACAGACTCCATTTTGTAAAGGTGAATGTATTTTGATTAGTGGTTTCTCTCCCCTTCTTCTTGCCAGGCTGCTCTGACAGGGAATTTGATAGATGACCTTGAATAAATGATTGATGGATGACGCTCGCTTCTGCATGTAAAATTTGCGTAATTCTGACAGACGTTTTTGAAACCAAACCAAATCAGGGGGCTTTATTTCCCCACAGATTAAGATCAGGGCGTGCTGTCAAGGCCATTCCATATTTTAGACACTGAACAGGCCCATACAGGCATTGTTTAAAACATTTCAAAGACATTCCAGTGGTTGTTGACTTTGTGCAGATATAGAAACCAACATTGCCGAGTAACAAATATGGTTTCAAAATGAAAATGTAAGCAATTTACATTTTTAGTAGCAGAGTCTGTAGCACATGCTGGCCGTAGAGTAATACAGTAATTGATAACACAGTATAAGACATTTAAAATGTTTAAGCCATAGGTTGAGCTGTTCCAGAGATGGAATTCCTTAGGCTAATTGGAACCGGTGAAATTTACCCATTGAACTGCATGCGTTAAAGATGCCATCATTTTTGTGTGCTGCTTATCAAAATGATAATCACTTTCCTAAAGTGTTCAGTGAAAACTGCTTAAGCAGCTAATTTGTGACTTTTATTTTTATTTTATTGATTTATTTGCTTACTTGTTCATTTTATTTTATTTAGATGGTGGAATACATAAATCTAAACATAAAACAGTATAAAATGTGCTGTATGTATGAGACTGCAATATTCCCTTTTACTGCCATTTCATGTGCTTTGAATCCACATCATAATTGATTTGTTTTTATGCAGGTATATGCAAAATGTATCTGAAATACACACATTGTAAATATACTTATTTTACAAAAAATATCCAATTGATGATGGTGGGGGGAAAAGGTCAATGTAAAATAGAGAGGTAATAAAAACCTGGGAACCCTTCACTCCGTACTTTGAAAGCACGCACTCTTCCTGTAGTCCGCACACACTCTTCCTGTAGTCCTCACGCACTCATCCTGTAGTCCGCACGCACTCTTCCTTTAGTCCGCATGCACTCTTCCTGTAGTCCGTACGTACTCTTCCTGTAGTCCTCACGCACTCGTCCTGTAGTCCGCACGCACTCTTCCTGTAGTCCGCACGCACTCTTCCTGTAGTCCGCATGCACTCTTCCTGTAGTCCGCACGCACTCTTCCTGTAGTCCTCACGCACTCGTCCTGTAGTCCGCACGCACTCTTCCTGTAGTCCGCATGCACTCTTCCTGTAGTCCGTACGTACTCTTCCTGTAGTCCTCACGCACTCGTCCTGTAGTCCTCACGCACTCTTCCTGTAGTTCGCACGCACTCTTCCTGTGGGGTCGCACGCACTCTTCCTGTAGTCCGCACGCACTCTTCCTGTAGTCCGCACGCACTCTTCCTGTGGGGTCGCACGCACTCTTCCTGTGGGGTCACACGCACTCTTCCTGTAGTCCGCACGCACTCTTCCTGTAGTCCGCATGCACTCTTCCTGTAGTCCGTACGTACTCTTCCTGTAGTCCTCACGCACTCGTCCTGTAGTCTGCACTTACTCTCCCTGTAGTCCACACGCACTCTTCCTGTAGTTCGCACGCACTCTTCCTGTGGGGTCGCACGCACTCTTCCTGTAGTCCGCACGCACACTTCCTGTATTCCGCGCGCACTCTTCCTGTAGTCCGCACGCACTCTTCCTGTGGGGTCGCACGCACTCTTCCTGTGGGGTCACACGCACTCTTCCTGTAGTCCGCACGCACTCTTCCTGTAGTCCGCATGCACTCTTCCTGTAGTCCGTACGTACTCTTCCTGTAGTCCTCACGCACTCGTCCTGTAGTCTGCACTCACTCTCCCTGTAGTCCGCACGCACTCTTCCTGTAGTTCGCACGCACTCTTCCTGTGGGGTCGCACGCACTCTTCCTGTAGTCCGCACGCACACTTCCTGTATTCCGCGCGCACTCTTCCTGTAGTCCGCACACACTCTTCCTGTGGGGTCGCACGCACTCTTCCTGTAGTCCGCACGCACTCTTCCTGTAGTCCGCACTCACTCTTCCTGTAGTCTGCATGCAATCTTCCTGTAGTTCGCACGCACTCTTCCTGTGGGGTCGCACGCACTCTTCCTGTAGTCCGCACGCACACTTCCTGTATTCCGCGCGCACTCTTCCTGTAGTCCGCACGCACTCTTCCTGTATCCACACGCACTCTTCCTGTGGGGTTGCAGGCCTTGGCCTGTTTTTTTTTAAATATGTTTTTTATTTTCTTTGTTGCCGTGCTCCATGCCAAGTCATCCACGTAAAAATGAAAAGTCAAATAATGAAAAAAGAAGAGAAGAAAGAGAGTGGCTGGCTCAAGCTGAGAGCCCTTCCTGGTCCCCTTCTTCCCCCTGTCCCCCTCCCCCCTTCTTTTATTGTCTTTTTTCACACTCATCCTCTCCTAGTAGTGCAGAATACCCAGTCTTTTGCCTGTCATCCACATTCCCTCTGCTTGAGCTACAATAGCTTAGGCCTAACCATGGCTACAGTCAGCAAAGCATCCTTTCAGCCGATCCACTCCACACACTTCCATTGTTGAAGAAGCCCTGCTGTGCAGCTCCATAGTTACAGGCATTGACAGGAATCCATTAACCCGTGACTCGAGAGAGTGATTGATTTTGTATACATATGAACAGCCTTTCAATTGCTTGGTCAATGTAAATATAGGGAAATGATGTAGTGGTGGTCATGGTGGTTGTATTGTTGTTGCACCCTAGTCTGCAGTAGACAGTATTGTCCAGGGTCTTTAAAGGGGTAATACAGCCGAGTATCTTGTCTCCATTTCATAAATCACATATATCCTAAACAAAAATGTAATTAAGCCGTGCCACCACATTTTGTGTCAAAAAACAGGCATTCACTGAAATCCAAACTGAAAAGTTTTGTTTGAGTCACGCCCCTATCCGTAACGTGAAAAAAAGGTAAAAACCTTTTTCTCGCGTAAGCAAGTCAACGCCCTATCTCCCCCTCTTCTTGATTGATGGGTATTCAAACTGCAAATTAACAAATGTTACCAAATGGCTCTATCGCCCCTCCCCAAACTGTAATGCCTCCCTCCTCCCCCCTACCACCTATGCTCTCTCAATCGAGCCCAATTCGTGTCTTTTGAAATTGCGGAGACAGAACAACAGCCGGTGTTTATTACCCCTTTAACATTCGAGCTGTCAAGCACTCATGTACTTACTCAAATGGATAACATGGAATGCTAATGGTTGTGCCTTCTATTCCAACATCAAACTTAGAAAGTGTGTGTGGTGGGGCTCGGCCCGGTAGAGGGAGCCGGGGAGGAGAGAGTGTGGAAAGCGCCAGAAACTCCTGTAAGAACAGCAGATGCTGCTGGCAGAGAACTACAGCCAGCTAGCATATGCCTTCGGCCAGCCTCATACCAAGACTGGCTCCGTCGTTAGTCTGCTGGTCAACACCTTGTCCTCCGTCAGCTCAGTGATCAGTCCATCAAGTCTGCCAGTGCCAACGGAGGAGCTCCACAGCTTTTACAGCCAGAAGCACAGTCCAGACTCAACAAATGCCATTGAAGAAGGGAGCAAGCCTCAGATGGTCAGCGGGGCTAGTTCCCACATCAGCATGAGTACCCAGGTGAGAAGTCAAGAAGGTCACGCAGATGGACCTCCCAAACATCCATAGAGCATAGCTCAGCTAAATAACCCGACAGACCAACACATATCATCTGCCTTACATGGACAGGCTTTTAACCATAATGCTCGTAAGAAGAACAGGACTCCCAACGGCATCAAAAAGAACTCGCAGTTTGCGGGCGTCAATGGAAGGTATGAGAGGGTACAGCTTGGAGGAGAGTAGCTCAGAGGAGCCTGAGGGAGAAAAAGGCTTGAGCAGAAGAGGAGGCAGAGTAGAAGAGAGAGTGGAAGAGTTTTGTAATGATGGTGGCATGAGCACTAAGTGAACTGCTGTTGGAGGGTATTGAAAAGTACTAAGCAGAAACATGGTTGTGGAGAGGTATTTTTAGCCTATGCAGAAGGCCCTGTCTGGACCTTAAAGAGCAAACCCTGCCTGAACCCAAGCAAGACTGGACTCCAGCTTGCATGGGGTTCATGGTGAGCAGTGAGCTAGATTCGATGTGTGACATTCACATGTCTTCAGTACTTACCAGTGTGGACATGACAGTAATGGCCATCTGCACCCGATGGCTGAAATGGAGCTCATTAACGGCAATGCCTCAGAAAAATTAGGTGGCGAAACGACAAGTGACCATGCACCATGGTGCCTGGAGACTCCCTGCAGTTTTCAGCCAGACTTGAGCTTCCTCAAATATATGGACGATAATCAGAGGGGTAACACAATCAAAGTGTCAAATTTCCAGAAAAAAGCCAGGTGTGCGTGTGCCCACTCAAACAGCAGGTGTGGCCCCAGAGTGTGACGACCAAGCCCCGCCACAGTGTGCAAAAACTTCCCTGAGAGTAGGTTGGAATGAATAATGTTGTTTACAAAAGTATTATTAAACACGTTTATGCACATTCTAAAGCCCTGTGCACTTTAAAAAAACCCACTCCACTAGTCTCTATCAACTCTCTCATACACTGCTGCACTTGAATGTAGTCAATATGAAGAGGAGGTGGCCTTGTTGTTGATGAAATGCCGTAAGAATTCGGTGTGTCTTTGGAGAATTTGTAAGTTTACCAGGAGGTCAAAGGAACCCTTTGATGGGATGGTGAAAAAATAACACATTCTAACCTTGGCTGTTCTTCAAAAAACAAAAAAATACAAAGATCCCTTTGTAGGGTTTAATTAGGGATGCTAGGAAAGTACCTTGACTGCAGATCTTTCAAAATGTTCACCTTGTTTATAGTGGGAAATTATTTCATTGATTTCGTAAAAATCGAAAAAGGGCCCCAGTTAAGAGAGGCGCTGTGAAATCTCCTTATTAGGAGAGCAGGGGTCCCACAGGGGCCCCCTAACAGGGCCCAATTAGGCTGCTGAATGTGTACCCTTCATCCTGTAAGCATATTTTCTCTCCGTTTTCATCTCTGCACAAATTATTTGAATTCGTACCATGAGAAGAAGGCAGATCTCTGAAATGAACTGCAGCGGGTGAGATATGAATTTCTCCTCGGATCACGGTACTGGGCAAGATGACAGCACTGCGACCGGTCCTGTCCCAAGGCACTTAAACAATCTTAAGCTTCCACCGCAAGGTGTGTGACTTCCTGTGCAAACACATAAAAAAGGAGTCCAAAATCTTGATAGTACATGACAGGTTAGGGCAGGTTGTGTCACTGCGGTGACAGGAGAGCTCACCGGATAAGAAGTTTCAGCAGGCGACTTATTGCATGATGTGCGAAATGCGTACGCTGTGACAGCTCCCCCGTTTGGTCGCGCCTCCGCAGGCAAGGAAAACGCAAGGGCAAGTGCAGACCCTCAACTGGCCGTTTAAAAAAAATGTCCAGTGTGACTCCTGAGAGACATGCGTAATCCTATATTAAATCGCTTGAACCCTGACGTCTTTGTGAGGGAAGGTAAATTGATTTTGTTTTTGGTTACAATTTAAAGGTTGAGCTTTTCTGATGTGAAGAAAAAGGTTTGTGGTTTACTTCAGATCGACAATCTGAGTCCCCTAAATCCATTATATGGGTAAAAAAAAGAATGTATAAGATGGCGTGGCATAAACACCACTTCCACAAATATGGAACCGACCTGGTCTCCTTACTTAGTGTGTTTGTTCTCTTTAAAAATAAGAGCAGTCTAAAAAATTTATTAAATGTGTAATGCCATATTTCTTCATGTATCACATGCTTTTTTCAGGTTTCTCATCCATTTAGCGTTTGCCTTTCCCTTAAAACTGTATGTCACATGTTTGCGGCGGGATGCTCTGGTAATTAAATGCATCCTAATTAAACTTCATAAGGTCCTCTGAGAGGCAAAATTCTGTTTGATCCATGCTGAGCATACATTTATTCAAATGAGATGGTATGCATGATATATGCATTGATGATGAGGGGGGGACAATGAAGATTAATCCCTCTGTAGGCCTAGTAGAATGTAAGTCTTCCTGTAACACTAATAGTCAACATGTTAATTACTCAGATCTTTCTTCTGGAAAAACTGTACATTTTCCCTTGAAGCACAAAATATCGTTGACCGAGTGCTGCATTAGCTGCTTTCTGACACAAAATGCATAAAACCTCAAAAAATTAGGTATTAGCCAACATATCTCTGGCCCCGTGAGTCACGTTACAATTTTAGCTGGGTGAAAGGGAAATCGGGAGCTTGATCTCAGAGATGTACAGTAGTTTCATGATGAATCATAGTGCTTGGAAGTGTTAAGAACGTGTTAATGGGAATTCAGAAACAAAGTTGAGGAGTCCAGTGTTCCCTTAAACTTTTAAAGTTTAGATCAGGCAGAGCACTGAGAGCTCTATAGTTTTCTCATTCAAAAGGAGACTGCCAGAAAAATGCAATATTGCGTGAAGAGAAAAGGTAGCATGTTCAGCATGTAATTCTGCTGCTGACATGCATCGCATTCCATTGCCAATTCATTCTGCATTTGCCACATGCATTTTTATTTCCCTTTCTCTCCCTCTCTCTCTCTCTCTCTCTCTCTCTCTCTCACTCACATGTGCATCTACGTTACTAAGAGGGGACTATCACTCTATACCTGCCAAGAGGGGACCATAGTTTCTAGACATTTTTTCAAAAGAAAACAGACCTAGAAAAATGTTGATTCAAGCTCACTGTTCATACTATTTACTGAGATTTGACTTTTAATGTTTTTTTTGTTTTTTTTTTAAATAAGCCAAGTGGGGACCTGCTGCACTAGGATTGCCGTGACGGCTGCCATCTTGACTTGACGTAAGAGGCAATGATGAACCACATCTGCCTAACAAAGTGGGGGCTTAACCAGCCTGCAGGAGGACTATATTATGTGTGCTCTCCACAAAGGCTTGGTTTCTTTCAAAAAGGGATAATACTTGTAAAATATTGTTACAACGCTTAAAGTTTTCCCTTGGATAAAAATCTACTGAGAATTAATATGAGAATTATTAAAATGTACTTTATAGTAATACACACACATTCATATCTAATCTTCGGCATTGTAATACTGCACTGCAACCACAGCATTCTGAAGAAAGTATCATGTGGCAAAGCTACGAGGGACGCATTTTAATTGCAAGTGCATCAGTATTATCACAAGCCAGTTAGTGGCTAAGACTTCCCTGCAGAGCACTCAAGCACTCCAACCGCCCAGATTTACATACATAATCAGTCATGCGGTGACTTGTGTGCTGATGTATATTTTCACAAATTGAACATACAAGTCATGTTTCAACCTATAATCACGGGTTGCATGTAAAACCTTATTTTAGATCTGGCCCATTTTGCTTCGACCTTCTATTAGATATGACTCAGACACGTCCTTTGGTCTTGATAAAATTCAAGATTTAAAACTATAGGGGACCTTTTTTGATATACCTAAATTGTGTTTAACTATGGATATTTAAAAAAACAGAATTGAAGTACTGTGTTGTTCATAAACGTAGATATGTACTAACTTTTTTCTCCAAATAAAGATTAAAGAGTAAAATTGCACTCAGAAAGATGGATTCACATTGATAGTGCTGGAGACAAGACGACCTGCTCTGCTCCCTGAAAATAACATCATTTAAATTCCAGAGATGACAGGAGCAATATGCTGGCTCAAGTTCTAATATATTATTAATGTTCTGTTGTACAACCGCCCCACAGACGGTGTTTATTCATGTTTCCTCCTGCAACCCATACAAACTCAAATGTAAAAAAAAAAAAACTTTAAGTGGATCACAAATACAAATTCAGCGTTAGCCAAAGTCCACTTTGTGGATAAACAGTAGCTAATTGTGCATGAATTTTCACTTTCTCTTTCTATTTTCCATATAGTCTTTAATTATTCAATCATCACCTTCTCTATTTAATAGAATTTACACATGCCCACACCCACGCCCACACAGCCACACAGTATATATAGCCCCTACCCCCAAAGATGATGGTCAAAGTGGAGACTGAGGTCCAGTATTAATAAACAGTGCTCTTAAAAATATCTATATGATTAAACTACTACCTTCACAGTTTCACACAGTAAATTTGCAGTAAAATGTCCAGTGTTAATTCAACTCTAACAGTGTTAATTCAACTGCATGTGAAGCAGTGTGTTGTTTTGTGCGTTGCGTGTGAAGCAGTGTGTTGTTTTGTGCGTTGCGTGTGAAGCAGTGTGTTGTTTTGTACATTGCGTGTGAAGCAGTGTGTTGTTTTGTGCGTTGCGTGTGAAGCAGTGTGTTGTTTTGCGTGTTGCGTGTGAAGCAGTGTGTTGTTTTGTACGTTGCGTGTGAAGCAGTGTGTTGTTTTGTGCGTTGCGTGTGAAGCAGTGTGTTGTTTTGTGTGTTGCGTGTGAAGCAGTGTGTTGTTTTGTGCGTTGCGTGTGCACAGAGAAAAACTGTAATAGTACTGTGTTCTCATGAAGACAAACATTGTTCAAACTGAACAAAGAAAGATTTTTAGTTTATAATTCTTAAAATGTCCAATTATGTGATTGCTTTTCCTCATGTCCTTGGATACTTTATTTATGGAGTAACCAATGATGCAGTGGATGTGGGAGAATTTAAATCCCATAATTTACTCCCTGATCTAAAAATCTGGGGATGTGAAACTAAACAAATAGATTAGCAATCGATTGCAATATAATGGTTCCCCCCGTAACTGATTGCGAACACACAGCTGATGTTCATTTCTCCGTTTCAGAGATAAATACATTAAAATTAGCAAACAAATGTTTCACACCTTTGTGTTCCTGATGGATTGTTAAAGAGACCTCAGCATTGAAGAAATGGCAAGCGGAAAGGACTCGCAGAACTTCACGACCTTGATCGCAAAGTTCACTAATTTACACTATTTACTTACAACAACAAAAAACGTAATCTGCCGCTCCAAAGTACAGAATGTTATTTTCAACTCAGAGAGGACCTTGACACATTGGGCCAATGGTGGCAGAAGTTACAGTCAGTGAAAATTCATCTTGTAGGTGCTAGAAATCAACAGGTCTGATGTATACAATATAAATCTAGTCAACTTTAGCAGCTAGTGAATAAAATTGGCCACTTGGAAGAGGAAGAAGTGAAGCATTTGATGTTAAGATATCTTGGGGATTTTCCATTCAGATGTGCTGTATCCATCAAAAGCAAATGCAGTTTTCTTTATCAGCATGTAATTCCAACGTCAATGAAACACCGTCAGGGGCCAACAGAGATCCTGAGGGACTTAATTAATACTTAATTACGAGTTGTTTTCATTTATATTTAAATGTTTCAGAATGGTCAATGGAGGCTGGCATGGTGATATTTTAGAGTTGGTATATTGTTATATACAGTTTTGGTATATATTCAAATAATCTTTCACCAAATAGTGAATTTTATATTTTCAGATGATTTTCCGATGGACTTACTAAAGTGTACAGTTAAAATTCTGTTTGTTGGGACGGAATCAAGCAAGCAGAAAGTTGGTATGAAAGGATCAGTTCATCATCCTGGGCTCAATTTGAATGGCTTGAGCTATTATATACAGTAACCACATAGAAACTCTCCTGGTGGTGGCATGTATGGGTACTTAAACCAAATCAAATATGCAGAAGCCAGCACTGCACAGATGCTATGGAGAGTACGGTGTGGACTTGAGGATAAGGAGCAGGTGACTAGACGAGTGCATGAGACCAGCTTGTGCCATCAAAGGTTTGGAGAGTGTCTTTCAAAAGCACACAAGGAAAGCAAACTGAAATAAGCCTGATCAAATACAAACACTTTGGATACCAACATTAATTATGCATATTAACCCACCATAATTAGCATTTTGTTGCTGTTGTTGTTGTCTTTTCAAATGTATTTTCAGCTACACACGATTTTGAATTAGGCTAATGTACAATATTTTGATTATATAATTCCAACCGTTGTTTGTTTGACATTTCCGTTTCATTGATTTTTCAGCAACCTTTTTCTTTTTTACCAAACCAAAACACCCCCACCCCACCCCCACACACACACACACACACACTTCCCACTCACTTCAATCAGGCCCCTTTTTACCATCACTCAAACATGCCCCATCCCCATTCTCCATTTGACCCCATCCCATCTAGGGCAGGGCTGCCCAACCCTGTTCCTGGAAATCTACCTTCCTGTAGGTTTTCATTTAAACCCTAATTTGGCACACCTGATTCTACTAATTAACAGCTCAATGAGATCTCTAGCAGTTAAATGAGGTGTGCTTTATTAGGGTTGGAGTGAAAACCTACAGGACGGTAGATCTCAAGGAATAGAGTTGGGCAGCCCTGATCTAGCGGAAAGGAAAATAACAAACATAACACACACACACACACACACACACACACACACACACACACACACACACACACATCCCCCTACTTTTTTTAATAGTACAGAACTATGACAAACATTGTGAGAGCAAGGTCTCTGACCTTCTAAGCTGAGTGAACTAAAAACAGAGACCATGTTGATTTTAAAGGGCAGAGCTTCCTTTTAGTCACTGTGTTGTTGTTAATAATGGGCAGCAGTCACACTAGGAAGACGGAACACCTTTTGATAAATGCCGCAGTACAGTCCGTTTAAAACCCAAAATTTCATATAGTGAGCAGATGGCAGGAGATAAGAAATTTTTTTTTTTTTGTGCATGACATGTCCTTTTTCATCTGATATCATTTTAGGGGCGTCTTTCTGGGGCTTCTGTTGCCAAATCCAAAAACCCTTTAATCTGAAGAAGTACAGTATAAGGGTGCCGACCCTATTGAGCACCATCACACTCCAAGTTAGCGTGTCTCTCAGAGTTTAAACAAACAAACGTATGAGTGTGTGACTATTGAGCAGGGCTCACCTTATGAGTGTGTGAGTATTGAGCAGGGCTCACCTTATGAGTGTGTGACTATTGAGCAGGGCTCACCTTATGAGTGTGTGACTATTGAGCAGGGCTCACTTTATGAGTGTGTGACTATTGAGCAGGGCTCACCTTATGAGTGTGTGACTATTGAGCAGGGCTCACCTTATGAGTGTGTGACTATTGAGCAGGGCTCACCTTATGAGTGTGTGACTATTGAGCAGGGCTCACTTTATGAGTGTGTGACTATTGAGCAGGGCTCACCTTATGAGTGTGTGACTATTGAACAGGGCTCACCTTATGAGTGTGTGACTATTGAGCAGGGCTCACCTTATGAGTGTGTGACTATTGAGCAGGGCTCACTTTATGAGTGTGTGACTATTGAGCAGGGCTCACCTTATGAGTGTGTGACTATTGAGCAGGGCTCACCTTATGAGTGTGTGACTATTGAGCAGGGCTCACCTTATGAGTGTGTGACTATTGAGCAGGGCTCACTTTATGAGTGTGTGACTATTGAGCAGGGCTCACCTTATGAGTGTGTGACTATTGAGCAGGGCTCACCTTATGAGTGTGTGACTATTGAGCAGGGCTCACTTTATGAGTGTGTGACTATTGAGCAGGGCTCACCTTATGAGTGTGTGACTATTGAGCAGGGCTCACCTTATGAGTGTGTGACTATTGAGCAGGGCTCACCTTATGAGTGTGTGACTATTGAGCAGGGCTCACTTTATGAGTGTGTGACTATTGAGCAGGGCTCACCTTATGAGTGTGTGACTATTGAGCAGGGCTCACCTTATGAGTGTGTGACTATTGAGCAGGGCTCACCTTATGAGTGTGTGACTATTGAGCAGGGCTCACCTTATGAGTGTGTGACTATTGAGCAGGGCTCACTTTATGAGTGTGTGACTATTGAGCAGGGCTCACCTTATGAGTGTGTGACTATTGAGCAGGGCTCACCTTATGAGTGTGTGACTATTGAGCAGGGCTCACCTTATGAGTGTGTGACTATTGAGCAGGGCTCACCTTATGAGTGTGTGACTATTGAACAGGGCTCACCTTATGAGTGTGTGACTATTGAGCAGGGCTCACCTTATGAGTGTGTGACTATTGAGCAGGGCTCACCTTATGAGTGTGTGACTATTGAGCAGGGCTCACCTTATGAGTGTGTGAGTATTCAGCAGGGCTCACCTTATGAGTGTGTGACTATTGAGCAGGGCTCACCTTATGCGTGTGTGACTATTGAGCAGGGCTCACCTTATGAGTGTGTGACTATTGAGCAGGGCTCACCTTAAAATGTCTGGGCCAGTGTAGCCTTTCTATGGACACTCATGGGAAGACCTGAGGCAGTAACTTGCCTTCTTTTCACTTACTTTTTTTTTCAAAGTGCTGAAAATTCATCCATGCCATATAACTACGACAGACTGACTTTTACTCTTGCACTCTTGCCATCTCTCTTGGGACCACACTTTCCCCCTCTAAGGAAGTGACCTCTGACCTTTGCACTTGGGTCTGCACTGTCAGGTCGCTCTGGATAGACGTGTCTGCAAAATGGCAGTTAAATAAAGTAAAGTAGAGAAAAGAAAAGGAAGTTTGTAGACAGATATTCACACAAAAGCAGCACAAAGGAATACTGCTCCATTGGAAGCCCTAGCAGTCCAGCAGCAGGTAGCTGATTATGCTAATGTGTCTCCGGAAATGATCGCACAATCAAGTCTTGGTTGGTACATCAAGAGTATGGATCACCGTGATCTGACTTTGCAACACACTCAGCACACAGAAATGGCAGCAGTGAAGCAAAGGATTCACTGAAAGCTCAGAATAAGTCTCTACTAGTGTCATTCAGAGATTTGTCGGGCATCCCCCCGAAGGTTAAAATCATGGTCACACCTCAGCACACCCTCACCCTGGGTCAAGTGAGCCTCAGTTTTATCCAGCAGGAAAGGACAGCCGCCTGCTGTGTCATTTGGTTCGGCAGCTTAGAAAAATAAACAAAAGCCCTCCAAACAGATGCAATCGATACACGTCTAATGACAGGCTTTAACCTTTAAACTTTGAAGTGATAATGCAGGCTACGTTTCACAGCAGCAATTTAAAAAAATGCATTATCATCACTGGACCTTTTCATAGCATATAAATATGCATGTAACGTTTTATGACACTGCGTGGTAATAGGAGTTTCTGGAAGATATCAGGTAATTTATGGCAATATTCTGGACAAGGACACATCCGCGCATGAGATTATGTTCATTTCCGACGTCAGACACGCATCCGCAAACGGCCCGAAAGAGTCAGTTATCGGATTTGCGCACTGTAGTGTCCGCCACCTAATTGCAGCTTTTCATGCAGTGTGATATTACACTGCTCTATGGATGATCCACATTTGATCCTTACCACTTTTTTTAGCACTGGGGTGCTTCATTGTTCCGATGTAGATGAGGCTGGAGGCTGATTGGTTCCCTAGTCCTGGAATGAACCTAAACTGTCCAATGATTCGTGTTTGTCATCCCTCACACTACAACAGGCAGGGAAGTGATGGATCCCGGGGGAACAAAAACAATTAAATGCTATTTCATTATTTAGGTTTCTTTCTTCTCCTCGCTTTCAGATTACTTTCTGCTTCATTTGAGCAAGCAAGCTTTGGGGAATCCTCTCTTTCACAGAGTTAAACCTCTAGTATTAGTCATTTTGTTTTTTGTTTTTTTAAAAATTTACATTTTTAGGGCTTTTTCAGCTTTATTGGACAGCAGTGTAGAGAGACAGGAAGCATGGGGGGGGGCGAGAGAGGGAACAACATGGCTCTCAAAACTTTTCTTTAAAAAAAAAAAAAGAATATTTTCTTCACGTCTTTACTTTTCTTTTAATTTTGCAATACTTGAACCATGTGCTGTAAAGCCCACGGAACACTGTCATTTATGGCTTAAGCTATGATGACAGTGGATTCCAGTTACGGCATGTCCTAACATTATCACAATCTGTGCAGTCAACTTTAAACATTCACAAGAACTTTTAAAAATTCAATGGTATTGGTCATTAGCTATGATGCCCTGTCATGGTTATGAGAGTGTCTTTATGGCATGTAGATCAAGTAAAGTGTTACCTGTCATTTTAAAGCAATCAAAATTTTTGGATGAGTACATTCGACTTTTTAAATTTTAACCCCCATTATGGCCAGCGGTTTCACTCTACTCTAACTCAATCTGGCCAGACTCCTGTTTCATATTGGCTGAGTCATGACTGAAGTCATCTGCTTTCTCACCACTTCCACAGTTCTACTCTGAAGTTTTGCTCTGTAATTGCTTTCAAGACATTGATTAGGAAAACTTAAAACTTAAAAGTCACTGCTATGCTAAGCAGCTTAAATTCAGTGTTCAGGGGATTTAAAAAAAACTGAATTTAAAAAGAGTCATCTCCAAGGACACCACCCTGTCCCAAACGGCAAAGTATTTAACCAGTGATAACTCAATCACGTCCAGCGTGTCTGTACTGAGGTGACGTCAGGGCTGATGGTTTTTTTTTTTTAAACCTACAGTATATGTGTTTAATACGAGGTGATTTAAGATATCCATAGAAATGAAAGTTAAAGGAGTCATGCCGAAGTTACCATAGCAACTATATAATTACTGTCATAGATAGTCATTAAATAGGATAATTGACAATAGCTGTAGTTTTACAAATGCAATTACAGAAAAGTTGTTGCGTGTGACCTCTCTTGTTAAGTCATTCCGTCTGGGATTTGAAATAAAAAATAATGTGCAATGTTAATTAAGGGTGATTATGTTTTTTTTTTTTACCCGAGAGGAAATATCAGAGAATGTTACTGATTGTGGGTTTACAATGAATTCTTAGTGCTTCTTGTTTTTCTTTAATGATAAAATGGTATTTCATTGCCACATTGCTGGAGTGAGGTTTTCGAGCATGCGCTTCATGTGGGAACGATGCAAATCATCCAAGAAAGACCTCTACGCCACATTGGCAGCAGCTGAGCCGCAGTTCCCAGTACAGTTCACACCCCAGTTATAACAGTATTACGAAACAAAATTATTTATGTTTCAGTGATGTGGAGAAAAATGAACTGTGCCAAAACTACACCACTGTCTTCTGAAAACGATCTCTAGCCAGCTGCACTCCATATTTAGCATTCTGAAAGGAAATTTATTATAACAGTATTTTATTTTATTATTTTTTGGGTGGGAATGAGAACGACCACTTCCGAGTCACTTGGGCAAGGAGATTTGCCGGATACTAATTTAACTGCGTTGGGCCTACAGTGTACCAATCTATTTTCAAAATGGCCCCCTGGAGCTCAGAAGCTTAAGTGCCACCGCTCCAAAGCAATTTTAACTTCATGGTTTTAGTGTACAGTTTAATTTTCTACTACAGTTTCCGGTTAGACACGTTATAAACATACACATTAGCATGCGTAGGAAAGGTACTGCTCCTGATGAGTCATTAAAGGTTTAGTTCCTGCTTGGTATATTCTGTAACAGCAGGTCATTTTCCCCCCATCATATTCAAATGGCATTTACTTGCAGTCCAATGTGACAAGAGGACAAAGGACACCCTGGGAAATGTAGTTGTTTTTTATTCGATTTTTTTATGTGTTCTGAAAATAATAGTGTTATGCACAGAAGCTCAAATTCCGTGCCAGCCAACCTACACTACTGTGCAAAAGTCTTAGGCACATGTGAAAATATTCTGTAAAGCGAAGATGCTTTCAAGAATAATGAAATGAAAAGTTTCTAAATATCAAACAATTGACTATAAAAAGCAGTAAACAGTAAAAAACTAAATCAAATCAATATTTGGTGTGACCACCCTTTGCCTTTAAAACTGCATCAGTTCTCTTAGGTACACTGACGTGCAGTTTTATAAGAAAATCAGCTGGTAGGTTGTTCCAAGCATCTTTGAGAACTTGCCACAGTTCTTCTGCAGACTTTGGCTGTCTCGCTTGCTTCTGTCTGTCCAGGTAATCCCAGACAGCCTCGATGGTGTTGAGATCGGGGCTCTGTGGAGGCCATACCATCTGTTACAGAACTCCTTGTTCATCTTTTCGCTGAAGATAGTTCAATTAAATTTTTGGAAAATGAATGTTTTGAAATCTTTGTGTGTGTTTTTCTACTGACATACTAATGCAGAAGACAAAAAATAAACATCTAAGAAAAAAATATATAAAAATTCTAGGGTGCCTAAGACTTTTGCACAGTACTGTATGTAATGGCTTCCAGCATTGCATCACAAAGCTACTGCAGCAATGTGACTTAAAATGTGAAATTCTGAATAACTGAAAGGATACTGATACTCACTGTGTTTATAAAAACAATAAATGCCAAAAATTGAGAACCCTATTGGGCCAGTACACAAAGGGCCTGATTTACTAAGACCTTTGTGTACTGGCCCAATAGGGTTCTCAATTTTTGGCATTTATTGTTTTTATAAACACAGTGAGTATCAGTGTGTTTATAAAAACAATAAATGCCAAAAATTGAGAACCCTATTGGGCCAGTACACAAAGGGCCTGATTTACTAAGACCTTTAGCGTGTGCAAAACCTTTTAGCACACGCAAATCTAATAACACAGCCAATGATTGATGCAGAACAAATACCATGGCCAATCATTGGTCATGTTATTGGTTTGGCGTGTGCTAAAAGGTTTTGCACACGCTAAAGGTCTTAGTAAATGAAGCCCAAAATGTTCTGTTGCAAAACTACTGGACACTTACTGGATTCAAACAATGGTGTCCTCTACATCAATCACCGTTACTGCATAATAAAATAATGTTTATAATGTTAATTAATGTCAAATTCAATGCTGAAGCTGTGCAGAAATGGTGGTTCTGAATCAGAATTTTGTTTTTACAGTATGTAAATGGTTGAATGAATGGTTGAACAAATGGATTTTAAAGGTCAATCTAATGTGGTTATTCAAAAAGCTTAACACAACAGTTTTCAGAAAATAAAACATTATTCATATACAGAATATATGAATGGCAAATCAATACTGACAAACTGCAATACTGCGTGTCACTGTACACCACACAAACACAAACACACTCACACAGATGGTACAGCGACATACAGTACTGTTGCATTTTCTTTGCCATTCACCCTCGTTAGTGGTCCGATAGCTTGAGAAGTCAAATTAAATCAAGTTGTGATTAATCTTTATTGAGTGCATTTTAATACAATATTTTCAGAAAGTTACAATTACAAACTCTGACATACTTCACAATAAACAAATCTTTGTACAATGACACAAAAAAAACGACATCCTTTCCTGTTATTCAGTATTTACAGTGCAGTGAGTTTTGCCAATTGTCATGCTGGCACCGCTGGGGGCGGTCAAGACCCTGTGGTGGGCGTGGCTGGGGTGCAGAAGGGGAGTGGCCGGGGTGCAGAAGGGGAGTGGCCAGGTGCTCTCACACTCACAGCAGTATCTGCAGTCTTCACTGCTGGAGGGTGCTGCAGTTTCCCACAATTCTTTGCAGTACACTGAGAGGGAAGGAGAAAAAGAACAAAGAGAGGTTTCAATGCGGCATTCTCACTGATATTACAGTTGGGAGAATGAGGCTTTTTAAGCCAAAGGGGACAAATTTTCTCTTGATTTGGCTCTGTATAAAAAGTGCTGTAATTTCTACATGGTGAAACACAAATGTATAATAATACCGTTTAATAAAAGTTGAGAATCTGCCCTTTAACCTCATGAGAACTGTGAAGTACGGAGCCAAATCATGGAAAAATATGTCTTTGTCCCAAATATTGACCATCACAATGACTCAATGATTGATTTGAACCAATTATTCTGTTTTGCTGTGGAGGGAAAAATCTTTTTATATTACTGGTTACATTACTGTAGCTCCACCCATTATGAGGCTAATGAATCCAAACTGCCTATCACAAACAGATAAGCAGGCATTACTGAAATGGCTGCATAGATTGAAAATTAAAGCCAACAAGAACACTGAAAAGTTATTTTTTATTTTTTATTTATTTAAACCGAAGGGCATCTGGCACAAAATTGAGGGTTATATTCCGGACTCATAAGCACCTTATTCCTGAACACACTAAAAGAAAGCAAAGAACCTAATGAACCTTTTCCCTGGGACTCAAATCTTCACAGGAGAAAAATCAATTGAACCCCCCACTGTGACACCCTGTATGCAGGTCTGTGTCAATCTTATTGATTTATTTCTGGGGCTAGGGAGGGAGAATGGGACGGAGAAAGAGACAGAAAGGTTCTCAGATGCCTGTACTAAACTCTCACAGAACCTTTTCACATATGTAGCCTACTCCTAAACAGACCATTCATTCCCATCACAACAGGTCCTCTGTTATATCCGGGTTATTCATCTCGAAAGTCACCTGCGCAGGCTTCTTTGGACACATTTCTCTCTGTATATGTGGTGTGTGTGTGTGTGTGTGTGTGTGTGCGGACAGGTGTGTGCGCGCCACAAACCCTCAGTCTCATCGTGGGAATTATCCACTGTCAGAGGAAGGGGAGCTCTGCTAAAATCTCACCTTTAACCCCCAGTTAATGTCAGCCACCATTACCAGAACATTCCACATATTCTAAAAAGTCCCAGCCAGTCCACATTCCACGTTTAAAAATGTTAATAATGAATCTTGACTACATAGTACAGGTCTACTCCTGCTTGCTTTATGAAGACGTTAGCAATAAATCTTGTGAGATGTATACCCTTGTTCCACTCCTTAGTGCTTTAGCAGGTGGTAATCTTTCCTGCTGTGATAATATTTATGAAACCCACACAATAGGGCATTCATGTATGTCTGATCACTTTATGCAAGACGTTTCTTTCAATGTGCTGCAATGTGATGTAGGGTTTGGATACAGGCTATGGCTTGATATGCAGTGTCACACGACTAAAGTGGGAGGAAGAGGAACGGGCCGGCCAACATCATTTTATGAGGAGCATAAAATCTACAAATAATTACACACGTGGCAAGAGATAAACAAGGGAAATCAATGTGACTTCATGGTTGTACAAGTGGCAAATGTCTTGTGTCCCTGGGCGTATCCTGAGAAGCACATCACTCTTCTTCTTGCAAATCTGCCTGCCTGTACATTCACATCACGACATGATTTCAGCATATGTGGATCATGGTGGAGTGAACTTCCTTTGCTACAATGGCGTTGAAGTTTCTAAAAGCCGCTAACACTGACACGCCTGAAAATACCAGTATCTGATACACACAGAGAAAAAAGCAAAGCAGCTAATGTTAGGTCTTAAGTACCTAGTGGTATCTCTCAAAAGAAGCAGCTATTTCGTTTGTCAGGTACTTAACTGGTGGAAGGCAATGATGTATGATTTTTACTTTTTTTTATTATCTTGCTTTTATTAAATGATCAAAAAAGGCAATTTCATTTCCTCATGGTAATGGAAACGGCTGCCCTGACGTTTGTTTTGATTAATCTGTGCACTTTTGCAAAGACTAAGCTGCACGATTCCAAATGCCACGTTTGCAATCAATTATATTAGTTTGGAAACATTATTTTATTTTTGCACTTCTCTGAAAATGTGGGTCACTCTGTCAAATAGAAACATAATTTTTTTGAAGTAAAACATCACTTATGGGATCGGGTTGCTTAATTAAACGTTCTCTCCTTTTTTTTGGGTTCTGTTGCCCTTTTTTAAGCGCATGCAATTACAAGGAATTTAATACGACAGTTTCCAAGTAAATAGAAAATCAAAGAGTTGATGAAACCCCTTGTTATGAACTGGATCTAATTTTGAATGGCCAGGAAATATGACACTTTGCCAATGTTGAATGGCTATTATCCGACTCACTGAAATGATTCTGAGCAAGGGTCCCCTGCTTCAATATAACTGATCATTTATATTTATTTATTTTTGTAAAGGAAAACAGGAAAACAAGGGGAGAAAAATGTATACCACCACTTGAGTACTTTTTTGTGTGGAAGTATTACTGTGTGTTTATAAGTGTGACAATTACGAATACAGTATAAAGTGAATGCTTAACTTAAAAATACATTGTTCATGTTTCATCCATTTTTAATACATGCTAATAAATATGGTACGATACATGGCAAAGATGCCATATTGGACAATTCCAAGTAAATTTCCAAGTACTGTTGATATACTATACAGCTGAAAGATAATCTTGTGTGAAACTTCTCAATCAGGATGGGCAGGTTTGACATTAGTTATGGTGTCTGAATTTTCATGTAAAAGGCAAGCACCCACTTTAAGTCATTAACCTGGCCTATTATTAAAATCACGTCATCTCGAGACATGATTATGTCGAGATGATGAAGAGATAATGAATGCCATTAGAATTTTTTTTAACTTAATTAAACAGATAAAAGGTGAATTACGGCAGGGGTGGAACACTGGCGATGCGATGCTGGATAAGACCCATGGCGGCAGCTTCAATCGATATTTCCCGGGACATTTGAACCATGTCAGGAGGACCCTAATTGCTTTGCACAAGAGGAAGTCACTGGTGTTAATTAAAAAAATGAATAGGTAGCCAGACACTTGGTAAATGGATCAGTGCTTTGCAGATAGGTTGCCGCGACAGGGTGTTCAGCCCTGTCACTCATATCCGAATCATTCCATCTTTCGATGTAGACTGAATGCTCAAATTATTCAGCCTGCATCCTGGCTGCCTTCCATCCCAGCACCCTAGCACTCTGTGCCCTTAAGGGTATTTTGGTATGTTTATGGTTTTATCATTTTTATGGCTTGCTATGGATGTTATCTGGATGTATTCACAATTAGAATTATATCACAACTTTTCTGGCTTAAAAGCTTGGACTCCCTGGTCAACACTCAAATCAAGCAGTTCTTCCATGGTAACAATATACTTTGATTTCAGATCTGGTCATAGTTACTGCAGCCCTGGCCCTATTTATTGACCTTTCCAAGGCTTTTGATACAGTTGATACACCCTCTTAATTAAAAGATTAAGGGACATTCACTTTGGGCTTGCAGCGGCCAAATTATTTTCTAATTATCTTTCAAACAGAGCTATATAGGTATATGCATATGTAGATGGACATACTGTATGCCCCCCTTTCTGGAAATTTAAAAGGGTCCCTCAAGGGTCCATTCTGGGTCTAGTATTATTCACTAATTATACAAACAATTTTGTTCAAGCTTTAAATAAATCCAACTGTAATTTCCATATGGACGGTTAAGTTCTTTACAGCTGTGCCCCAACCATTTCCCAAGTCTTCCCACAAAATACATGGCAATTTTATGGTCTCACTCCCCTTTTTCTGATGACTTTTTATTGTAGTTGCATAGGAAAGAATGTTGTTTTATAAATGCTCAGGGATCTGCCTTTACAAAAATGTTACTTTTAAAATTTATATTGAAAAGATAATCTTAAAACGATGAGAGTTAAGTCAGTTTTGAGACCAAGCAGATTCAATGTAGCTTTTTAAAAAAAAAACTAATTTAGACTATGGAAACATGCTTGTCATGCACGCATCCTCAACATCATACACACCTTGGATACAGTTTATCATAGTACACAATTACATGTACTAAATCACTAACACACCGCCATACGCAATATTAATGGTCTGGACTAACATCCTTAAAGCTATGTAGAACCATCCACTAGTATACACTGTATTTATTTATAAGGCAGTAATTGGACTGCTCTCTGCTCAACTGGAATTTCCGTAAGTAATTCCTCCAAACCAGTGACATGGTACTCAACCACATCACTGGATCCTCAACCTGTTACCAAATTTGGAAAGATTGCTTTCAGGCACTCTGTACTATACAGTTGGACAAATCTACAAAAAGACCTTAAGCATGACATGCTAATAGCAATTGCTGATTTTACATGGATAATACAAGGCAGAGTGACTGAAGTATGTATGCTCCTGCATTTAACCCCACCTGTTCATTTTCCAGTATTCACAACTGTATAATCCCTGTATTTTATTGTGTTTTTGATTGTTGACTTATGTCCCTCGTAAATAGATTTTGATCCCAATGGAGTTTTTCCGGTAAATAATGGATAAATAAAATAATACATTCACAGAACAATTACTAGTGCTAAATCAAATCCAATAGCTAAATCAAGTTGAATAGGGACAGAATATACTCTATCAGAGTTAAAAGTACTACTTTATTCAAGAGAAGATTTTGCTGTATGGTCAGGGAATGCTGATTTTGATTGTTTATTGCAGGCATTTAGCAGACAGTCTTATCCGGAGCAACCTACTCAGCTTTTACATTTTTACACAGTTTCCATACAGCTGCATGTATACTGAAGCAATGCAGGTTAAGTACCTTGCTCAATGGTACAACGGCAGTGTCCTACCTGAGAATTGGACCTGAAACCTTTAGGTTACGAGGTACATTCATGTTCTCTTCCACTGTAAGACGCCCCGGATAAGAGCACTGGCCCAATAAATGTAACATAAATGTAACATTCTTGTTTAGTACGAAGATGGTAAACTTATGACAAACTGCACTCCGGAGTAGGGGAAATATTTTCCGCTGAGTTCCCAGTGTGTGGTATCAGACATCTTGGACCCAGGCCTGGAGCCCATGAACACCACAGAAGAAGAAAGCCAGATCATTTAATAAACAAGCGCCGACTTAACTAAAAGAGCAGTCACTTAAGCTGAAAACTCCTATTCTTAATATTGTGCGTTTAAACCATGCTGACAATATTGTTTCAATGTCAGTGCTCGGTTGTATCGTGGCTACTACAATAAATAGCAAAAATCTTTTGATTGGCATCATTTTGTTGTAAATACAATGCCGCCAGCTTCTCCACAATGACCTGTGTGTGTGGTCGCAGTGCTTGAATGATGGTTACAGCTCTTTTTGTGTATATTGACTCGTATATACAATACTTTCTAGCTCCGAGCTTGGCTGGCGTTTCCTGTAGTGTTATGGCAACTAAAAATGAAACTAATAGCAGCTATGTGTTTGTGTCTAACCATGGTCTGTCATTACAGTTACTTGGCAGCGATGACAAAGAAGTTAAAAAATGCACGCTCACATTCTGCCACTCTCTGGCTTCAGCTCTGGGAAAATTTACAGATTTTTCAGATGATAAAATGCTAGACTGCTATGTGTGTCTCTGTGTGTGTGTGTGTGTGTGTGTAAGGGTAGGGGGTATGAGAATGTGTGGGTAGGGGGATACAGTAGTATGTCAGTTTGAGTAGGTAGGGGATACCTTGTGTGTGCTGGGTGTTTTTATATGTGTTGTGTGTGTGTGTGTGTGTGTGTGTGTAGGGGTGGGGGGGTATTTGCGCATAGGTCTGTGAATTTTATGTGTGCAGGTCGGTCTGTGGTTTTACTGTGTGTAGATGTGTTTTTGTCAGTGGGAGTGTGTTTGTGCATGCAGGAGGTGTGTGTGTGTGTGTGTGTTTGTATGTTTGTGTGTGAATGTGTGTGATTATGAATGAGGGCATGAAAACAGGTGGCAGGTGTGCAGGTAAATTTGTCGTCTCATCGCTCAGTCTGCTGGCATGCTGCGGCCGGCAGGGTAAGGAGCCGTCAATCAAGGCCAGGCTCTCCCCGACACCCTGCCCCCCTCCACCTCTCTCTCTCCCCCTGAGGCTGCCAGCTCTGAATCACACATCAAAAACGGGCCGGGCCGGGCCAGGCCCACTCACTCGTTCTTCATTAGGCCCTGCGCTCTTCGGCGAGCTGTTGTTTCTCATTAGAGCGTACGAGAGTCTGACAGCTCATACCTCAGTCACAGAACGCCATGGAAAGCCGCGACAAGGCAGAGCGGAAGCAAAGACAACAACAAAATAAATAAATAAACCAATGAATTCATTAGTAAATGCGTATTAAAGGGGCGACTGGGCACCTGTAGCTGTCCAAGAATGTGAGAACGTGCCGTTTCGTTTAGCGCCTGCGGCTGAGATCCAGCTGTTTTTGCGACACACTGAATAAACGGCGGTTAAAAACCGTCCTGATGCGGAACCCCCAGAGACGTGGAAATTTGTGTTAATGGAATTCCATCGATTCGTTTATCGACATGGGAGGCAAAAACATCTGAAAATGAGCTCGGTGAATGAACCCCTCTGAGAACGCTGAAGACGCAAACCCGCGAAACGGTCGCCGTGGCGTCTCCAGCCACAGAGTTACGAGCACGCCCACCTTTGAATGGGCAGAAAGACGCTCCAGGTGATTAGAGAACCATTAAGTTGTCGAACAGCATTTAAAAGTCTCATTCGTCAAGGCCTACGGAAAACTCGGCCGACCCACAGCACAGCACACGGCGAAGACACATGTTGGCTCATGCGGTTAAGTTTAAAAAATAAAAAAAATACTCACACTAGGTAACCCGGTTATTAACGCATTACATTTTCTCATTCACACTAGAACTGGCAAGGCCATCAACTCGAGGACCTGCACATTTTGAAAATGTCAATTTTCCCTGCTGTTGTCAAACTTAGTTACAGTCGCGAGATTATCAGACAGCTAAGATAATGTCATGGTCCAACACATACAGTAAATAAAGCATTCTTTTATCTCTGCACCTCAAATATAGACTTTACAACAAGTATTCATCTTTGCAAGTACACATAAACATGGAAGTTTTAGATATCCACTTAGAAAATAATGGTTGTTATGATTGACAGGTATTTTTGTCCAGTAGCAAGCACTCCATCAGTAAGTCTACTGCCTAAATTCTGATCATTATTATTAGGATGTTTTTTTTTTAAAAAGCCTTTCATGTGTAATTAATCACTGCAAGCTATAAAATCAATAAAAATATACAGTGGTGTTAATGTCAATGCTTCATACGGATAGGCTGAAAGTGGATTGCATTGCACTGTTCGCTTGGAGACGTATCAGTGAATTAAATGGTCATGCTACCAGGCTAATCCTCACCAGCTAATCACAAACAAGCAATGAGGGGGATGTGAACAGAGATGGGATCTTAACCAGACAGCACCAAGCCCAAGTGTACAGACACTTTAAATACTTCCTAAGATCTACAGTACACTGCATGCATGTGTGTGTATACATGTATATGTGTGTGAGTGCATGTGCGTGCATGTTTATGTGTGTGTGCGTGTGTGTGTGTGTGTGTGTGTGTGTGTGTGTGTGTGTGTGTGTGTGTGTGTGTGTGTGTGTGTGTGTGTGTGTGTGTGTGTGTGACACGTACATACCAGAAGGCCGTGGTGTTGGGAATGTCCGTCTTCAACACACAGTTCCGAGCATTTTGACACAAAGAAGAAGAAAAAAAAAGAAAAAAAAAGCAGTTCTCATAGGTAAGAGTTCACCATAAAGCCACGCCATGGAACAACACCCACATTAAAACAATGTAATTTTGTCCAAAGACCTAGAAAGGTATTTTTGTGTTTTTGTTTTTTTTTGTTCTTTTCTTGTTATCTATTAATACATGGAAAATCCTCTGTACAGAGTCTGTCCGGACCTTGGCCACTGGTCCTTGTTCTTCCGCATGGCGAGATAGAACCAAGTAATATGTCCACCACTGGCACCCACCTCCATGGGAAAAGCAGGGCTCAGAATGTCCGTTGCAATCCAGCTAACACACTCTTAGTTGCCAAAAATGCAAGCAGAAAAAGTATACATACATTTATTACATATTACCTTCAATATGAAGAGTTATTTAATATGCATTTATAATTATTTTCTATGTATTTATATATATATTTATATATATATATATATATAACATTTTTTGATGGATTTGAAATCCGGGTACAGCTGTTGTTAGCCGTCGTTTGGCAACACCCTCCACCGGGACTTCAACAGGTAGCGCAGTTATATCTTCAGGATCAATAATTTTTTTTTTTTTTTAAATTTATCCGAAAAAAAAACAAACAAAGCAGAAGTGAATGAAAGCCATATCGGTTATTCTTCCCAGCTGTGGAAAAAAAAATGCATCTAACTGCCTCAGTAAAGAAAGACAAGAATCCAACGTAGATAATCATGATTTATAGATCTCTATTTGCATGTCTCTTGATTTGTTGTTTTTATTTTTCTTTCGCTCGTTCCCGTGTCCGAGCCATGGTCCATGTAGGGGATGAGGGAGGGAGGGAGGCCTGTGATCTGAAGGGCTGGAATCCATATGCGTCGCTGACGACGTTAAATCAAGGTGAGTATTTCGACCCAGGTGCGTTGGGTCAGTTTGGGGGTCCTCCCGGGGCTCGTCGGGGGTACACGCCCACGCAGCGCCGCCTGTAGTCACGCTATGGAAGTGGGGGACGGGCTCGTCTGCCCCGTCATCGACTGGATGCTGTTGAGAATCTTCTTCTGGTGCCCTGCCAGAGTCACCCCTATCCTCAGGAGGTCCCTGCCCAATTCACAAGAAAGAAGGAGGGAAGACACGCAGATGTGACATTTAAAATGGCAGACACAATCTTTGGTTGACTCGCCGCATTGTCAAAAACCCAGGCTGCTTGGGGGGATTTTTTACATTTACATATTTCTTTTTTTTTTTCTTTTTTTTGTTCAACTGGGGTGTAAAAGATAAACACAGCTACACTTGCTGACAGTATCTACCTGGCGAAGGACATTCTTATGCAAATGCAAGCTGCACGCCAGTAAACGAAAAACATAATTGGCTGAGGCGCGTCGGGAATTGTTGCCGGCTTGTAGCTGCGAAAGGAGAAAACCCCGGCCGTTTATTTGATCGACTCTAATGACCCCCGAACGGTAAATCCTCTGCCTCCCGTAAAAAAAAAGGCCCGTCGCCGTCGCACCGCGCCGTCGAATTAAACGGCTTTTTTTTTAAAAAGCGACTCGGCGAGGCCGACCCTGCCGAACCCTTGGCTACCCGCGTGGATTTCACGCCCGAGAGCGCAGCATTTGCACAAAGGATTACTCCTTCCTCAGCGCTGAGGCACGGATCAATTATCCTCCCAGCGCAGCCGGCTCAGGCTGCGCGCTCGCTCTCCATTCCCCCGCCCCTCCTTCCTGTCTGACGAAACCCAACAGAATTTCACCTCCAGGTTTGATGCGTCTAAAAGCATGAGCGCCAAACCTCATCCAGACAGGATAACGCTCTCCGAGACGCACGAATCTACAGGGTGGAAGAGTTTGGCACTCAGTTTGTCGCCGCTTCTACATCCACTGTACAATCCTACAATAGGATCCAGTCAGACTGCTTAGAATAGAATAACTTTATTCAAATTTTACTGCTTGCCATAGCCCGTTTGTGGAATTTCAGTTTAGCTCTGTCACACTTCATAGTTTCATCATATCTATATAACGTACCGTACCTTTATATGAATTAGGACAGAATATGAATGAATATATTAAGTAATATTTTATTAATGTGTCCTGCCGATATAAGGCAAGCTCATTCCTTATAGGATCACAAGATTCTGTGTTATCATTGCACAGTACAGGAAGTATTAAAGAGTATTCATGATGTTACAAAATTCACAATGTTAATTGTCTTTCGTGGAAAGTTTTCCGAAATGTTATTGTTTTGTGTGCTGACCAGGAGTGGCAACTAGGGCACCATGTCATTGCACATCATCAGTTCTTTTTCCGAATACATAGAGTAAAAGGTTGTAGTGAGATTCACACATCTGCTCTATTTTTGACAGATGAATGGACATTCCTGATCTTTCCTCTTGTCTTTTACCATTTTTCTTTCTCCTTTTCTCCTCTCGATCCCCTCCTCTTTTCACTTCTCTCCTTCTTTTTGTCTCTCACTCCCTTCTGCCTCATGCCGAGCCTTAAGGCTGAGGGTAGGTGGCTTTGATGGACAGGTATTTAGCCACTCCGGCAGCAAAAAAGAAAATGTTTCTTTTGTCTACCAGGAAGCGAGCTTCCAATCCCACCCACGAGTTTGGCTCCTGGTCAGTTATTTTTTGGCTTCTCTAATCATCCACCCCTCTGTATATTCACATGGCTTCACCTTCTCTCTCTCTCCCTGAGGGGCCAACGGGTCTAAAACAACACTCCCCTGTGTCCGTCGCCGCCGCTTTGTGTTTTTTTTAACAACCGAGGCGGGCGTTTAGTCAGATAAAGCTTCCTGTTAAACACAGTTCATCCACAGATATGGAGTGAAATCTCCACTGCTGAACACTTCTTCCAGCTCAAACAATGGGTCTGCTGTATCGGATGCTTTGTCTTGGCAAGGCCTAGAGAATTAGAGCAGTTTTTCTTTCTTTGCTGATATTTTTATCTTTGTATTTGTTAAAAATCCTGAGTTCCTAGGGTAAGTCTAAGACCTGCCACCTCTGCTCTGACACTATGCAGACCAGGTGGCAGTTGGTGGGCGGGGTATAAGCAGGAATCAGAACAAGGGGTGGGGTTGAAGCAGAAAGTAGAATGGGTGGGGTTTAAGCAGCAAGCAGAACAGGGGGTGGGGTTGAAGCAGGAAGTAGAATTGGGGTGGGCTTGAAGCAGAAAGTAGAATGGGGGCGGAGTTGAAGCAGGAAGCAGGAAGGGGCGGGGTTAGAGCAAGAAGCAGAAAGGGTATGGGGTTGAGGCGGGCAGCAGGAAGAAGGCAGGTGGGGGGTGGGGTTTAGACAGGCAGTATAAGGGGGCGGGGTTTAGACAGGCAGTATAAGGGGGTGGGGTTGAAGATGAGCAGCAGAAGGGGGCGGGGTTTAGACAGGCAGTATAAGGGGCGGGGTTTAGACAGGCAGTATAAGGGGGTTGAAGACAGGCAGTATAAGGGGGTGGGGTTAAGACAGGCAGTATAAGAGGGTGGGGTTAAGACAGGCAGTATAAGAGGGTGGGGGTATAAGGGGATGGGGTTGAAGATGAGCAGCAGAAGGGGGTGGGGTTTAGACAGGCAGTATAAGGGGGGTATATTCACTCTGAGGTCATCTGTGCCACCAGCTGGAGGGAGGTGAATCCGGAGCTCAGGAAATTGTCTCTGTACTGGATCATCTTGATGGCACCCAGCCACTCCTCCACAGAAGTAAAGGTGGTGAAGTCTGGCACAGAGCGATCCAGTAGTGGCTGGGAAGGCCTGGGGAGGCGCAGGAAGAGGCGTGAGGAGCGTTATCTTAGCGTTAGCTTAGCGCACTGACAATGGCAAATACAGTGAGCGTTAGCTTAGCGCACTGACAGTGGCAAATACAGTGAGCGTTAGCTTAGCGCACTGACAGTGGCAAATACAGTGAGCGTTAGCTTAGCGCACTGACAGTGGCAAATACAGTGAGCGTTAGGTTAGCGTACTGACAGTGGCAAATACAGTGAGCGTTAGCTTAGCGTACTGACAGTGGCAAATACAGTGAGCGTTAGCTTAGCGCACTGACAGTGGCAAATACAGTGAGCGTTAGCTTAGCGCACTGACAGTGGCAAATACAGTGAGCGTTAGCTTAGCGCACTGACAGTGGCAAATTCAGTGAGCGTTAGCTTAGCGCACTGACAATGGCAAATACAGTCAGCAGCCAACTGAAGAGACACCATTAGCTGAAGACCACACCGGTCCTGATGTATTAGGGTTCATGAGTGTGAGAAAACAGATAAAGCATTGATTGGTGGTCTGTCTTGTTTAGTCTGTTGTTATTGTCAACATGTATTCTTTAATAATACATAAACAATTGATTATAAACGGGCAGAAATCTCTGATTATTCACATTGATTTCTGACTTCTTAATTGTTTTTACATCTTTTGCTACTTTTTACATCCAATTTCACTGTAATTAATACTAAGAATCCACCATAAAATCAGGGACCTTTCAGGTTAACGCATACTGATAAAGAAGCTCATAAAATTTGGAAATATTATGTTATAGAATGTATGTAGCCTGAGCACACATGTGCATTTGTGTGTTAATGCATGTGTGTGCCTGTATGCGTGTGCATGTGTGTGTGAGTGTGTATGTGCATGTGTGTGTGCACATGTGTGTTAATGCCTGTGTGTGCCTGAATGCACGTGTGTGTGTGTGTGTGTGCATTTGTACCTGTGTGTGTGTGTGTGTGTGTGTGTGTGTGTGTGTGTGTGTGTGTGTGCGTGCGTGCGCATGTCTGTGTATGTGTGTGTCTGTGTGTGTTTGTGTCTGTGCGTTTATGTATGTAGCAGTGTCTGTGTGTGTGTGTGCATTTGTGTCTGTGTGCATGTATGTGTATGTGTGCGTGCGTTTGTGTATGTAGTGGTTTCTGTGTGTGTGTGTGTGTGTGTGTGTGTGTGAGAGAGATATAGAGCCAACTGGTCCTCACACTGCTGTGATGGTGGCCACAGCCTTCAGGCTGGTAGGGTTGCGTATCATCTTGTCCAGCGTGTTGACGATCTCGGTGAATTTGGGCCGGGCGTTCCTGTCCTTCTGCCAGCAGTCTAGCATGAGCTGGTGGAGGGCAGCGGGGCAGTCCATGGGCGGGGGCAGGCGGTAGTCCTGCTCGATGGCATTGATCACCTGATGGAGCAAAGATGGGAAAGCGTGGGGGGGGGGGGGGGGGTTAGGGATCGATTCGGGCCATTTTTAGAACGTCTCATGGTAACTAATCCTGCCAGAGTGCACAGCAGGGCACCAAAATGTCAACTTCAACAGGATTACGCACGCATCCTGTCTCACTCAATTAAAAAAAAAAAGGTGGGCTTTGCCTCCAGAACTCTACTGGCAGCAAATCAACAGCTTCTCCGCGAGGAGACCAATCTGTGCGGAGTCATCTGCCTCCACATAAACAAGTCAGAAACCGCACACAGCACAAACTAAGACTTTCAACATAGTCACAGAACGCCACCTTTCCGCATTACACAAGGGGGGTGTCATTAAGAAAGTAATAATCCCCCCCCCCCCCCATCCCTCCCTCCCTCCCACTCACCCCCAATCCCTGGCTTCACAGACGCCCATTCGACTCTCAAGAGTTTTTTTGGCTTCACTTGAAGCTAGGACTAGGAGTGACAGTAGATCCAATTAGCCAACTTAAAAAAATTTTTTTTATAACAAACAAATAAAGAAAGGCAAAAACAGGAGGCCTGGTGTGGACCCGCCTCGTCACTGACATCACTTAGCACAAACACAGGGACACAAATAGCGCTCTCAATTCTACGGCAGTCAATCAGTGCGCAATAAAAGCAGACAAGAGTGTCTATAAAGACCAGGGAGAAAAGCCTCCTTATGCCCACTGCTGCTTGATTGCTCATAAAACAGAGAACGGGGACTTTAATGAACTGCAGTCATTTCAGGCTCATCTGCGTTAAAAACGCTCCGACTACCACAGCGCTCGAGTCTGCGGGAGAGTGAAGCCGCCCTGGTACCTGGCATGTCAGTTAGTCTTATCGGTTGGGGGTGTGACTGTTTCAAACGGGAGGATGTGCTTTTAACAGCATCTTCTCCACACCCATGCACTCCAACAGTCATAGAAGCTTTGCAGTATCCACACTGTGACATATTATACCTATAGCCACAAGTTTTCAACAGTCCAGCAACTTTATTTCCTCGCTTATGTAGTACCTAAACTACCTAAAGTACTACTACATGTATACTTCAAAAAGCAAGTTCTTCTGAAATATCTTTTTAGCCTTGCATGATAACACACACTGTTTGGACTGGCTGTGTTCTTCGTCTTGGTAGTGTTGCAATGAACCACAAATGGTATAAAATATTTCTGTAAAATGTCCTGGACATATTATGCAGGTTATACCATTGTAGCATTGCATTAATGTGAAGTAAAACTGCTTTTGTTTTTTTTTGTTTTCAACAAAAGTTTTTCCTTTGTGCTTGTTTACTGAGTGTTTTGTCTACATAGACAGGATGCAGGGATGCTACCCTTAGGCTATGTACTGGATAGCTGTGGGGTGTTTTGCTTCTGTTTCACTGCAGCTTCTATAGGGAAAAAAACAATCCCTTCTATGGAAGCCTAGAGGGAACAAATTATGGGCCAGCCAGCATTGCTATCCTTACATTCACATCCCTGGCTGGCTGCTCTTTGACATAAGCAGGTGGAGCTTATTGGCAACCAATCTGTCACCTTGAATAGTCAAAGACTGAGTGGGTGTTGGGATATATCAGAGACACAATTAACACTGAATTTTCTGTCTGTTTCTCAACCCTGCACCATCAAATAAAATCTATTTCTAACTCTGGAAGCCTGCTACCTGGGGTTGCAATGTGTTTTACTTTTATAATGGAATACCCTAATTATAACCTGTAAGCTTCGGAAAAAATACTGAGAGCGAAGATAATGTTTAATATTTGATAATATATAATGAGTTATAGATAAAGCTATTTGTGGAATTTCTCAAAGACAAAAAAATACACCTGTACATTTCCCGGAATAAACATCAATTGAATTTATCCTGGGAACTGTACAGGTGTACATGGACACAAATTGAATTTATTCGACCAGTTAAGCCCAGGCTATTGAAATTAACCTGGTTATGATGTTCACACAGAAGTGAGTTTGATACAAAGGGTTTTTATCTCTTCTATTTTCTTCTTTATTCAGTCTCTTGAAAAATAGCAGTTATAACCAGCACCACCTGCAGTATAATCTGCGAAACAAGATAGCAGCCTTGCACGTCTGTCAAATTAAGGTAACAAAGTTAAAAATCATTCTTCAGGGTTTCTTAATTTAATTATACCTGCCTTCATTCACATTTGATTTAAGTGAAGGGGTTCTCCCCTGATACGGCCCCTCCCACTCTCCACGGGCTAATAGGTACGTGCGGTTTCATTGAGCTATCAAAAACAGACACTGGGTTGCCGCCGACAAACTTGTAATCTTCTTCTAAGACCTTTTCCCAAGAAGGACCCGTTGCAGAATGCAGATACTGCACATGTTGTCGCATAGTTGGCTGAAGGTGAAATGACGTATTTGGGTGTAATACATGGGGCAAAATGACTTATTTGGGTGTAATACATGGGGCAAATTCTCATGAGACTATGCTCACTCATTCAGAGTCTTGAATTAATGTGAAAACAAACAAACAAACAAACATGTTAGATTGATGCACAGCAGTGTTCTGCTGCTTTGTTGTTAAGACGAGAGGAAGCTGGGCTGAAGAATGGGATGACTATAATTGATCACTCGTATGTCAGCTGCGCAAATACATGGTGAGCAAATGAAACCGCCACACGCTGTAAATCATTAGGGAGCGGTTTACACAAGCATCTTTGCATCTACTGAACCATCTATCAAGCTCAATTGTAGCCATGATGCAGGAGACTGTGTGCGCCTGCTGCTGTATGTGATACTGTTCTGTGTGAAGGCTGGGATACTGTTCTGTGGAAAGGGAGACTGTTCAGTGGGAAGATAAACTGTTTTGTGGGAAGGGATACTGTTCAGTGGGAAGAGAAACTGTTCTGTGGGAAGGGATACTGTTTTGTGGGAAGAGAAACTGTTCTGTGGGAAGGGATACTGTTCTGTGGGAAGGGATACTGTTCAGTGGGAAGATAAACTGTTCTGTGGGAAGGGATACTGTTCTGTGGGAAGGGATACTGTTCTGTGGGAAGGGATACTGTTCAGTGGGAAGAGAAACTGTTCTGTGGGAAGGGATACTGTTCTGTGGAAAGGGATACTGTTCTGTGGAAAGGGATACTGTTCTGTGGGAATGAATACTGTTCTGTGGAAAACTATCTAACACTTACATCCTGGTTGGACATGTCCCAGTATGGTCTCTCTCCGAATGACATCACCTCCCACATGACAATGCCATAGCTCCAAACGTCACTGGCGGAGGTGAACTTCCTGTAGGCGATGGCTTCTGGAGCAGTCCACCGCACAGGAATCTTCCCACCCTAGTAGGAGGGAGGGAAAGAGGGAGGGAGGGGGAGGGAGAGGGAGAGGGAGAGGGAGAGAGAGAGAGAGAGAGAGAGAGAGAGAGAAAAGAGGAAACAGGTGTCTGGTTTGTTACATTTGTCTGTGTGACTCCCACTGGCTCAGCAGCTGTCATAATTACAGAGGCACAATACTATGTATGAGCTTTCATCGTCCTGACAAGTCGCCAGAATTAAGTCTCGTCACAGCTTGGGGTTTCCCATTTCTTCACCCAAAAAAACAAAAAATATTCCCAAAACTGTATGCAATGTATAGGTCTGGGAAAAGTGGGCATTTCTGCTCTTTTTGGCTGAGACACTCTGCACAGTGCTCTGCTGAGATTCGATTCACAAACTCAATTAATGGACCTGTTATGAGACCAGATAAGATGGACCATCCATGCCCGAGCTGTACACAGCAGGAACCCTCCCCATGTTAATTAGCTCCCTCTGGAGGGCCGGGGGTGTCGAAGCACATTTAGACCTCGCTGAGAGCAGCCCGCAGTGGTGTCCTCAACCGTATATAAACTTTTCTCCAACAAAGAGGCAGTACTTTTAATCTACTATTATATATGCATTCATTA
>CM056377.1:120272080-120279580 GCA_029718625.1 Synaphobranchus kaupii
ACTCAGGGTGCCCCTGACGCACTTAAACACTCTGTAGCCATTCAGCCTGCAGACGCAGTCCCATCCCTGCCTAGCATGTAGCCTGTTTTATTAGCCTCCTCTGTGCGGGGAAATCTATTTTGATTCTGTCATCTCTGGCACTGGGGCAGCGGAAAATGACAGTCCCAGATGGGCTGTAGAAACCAGCCAATTAAATCTACGAATGCTGAATTCCACAGGCATCCAATACAAAGTCCTGATGCAAAAAAACTAATTGCTTTTTTTAGTTTGATTATTTGTGTATTACATACTTGAGTTTATAAGCCACTTCACATAAATGGATTAGTCAGAGAACACACAAATAGGTAGCGATATTTACTAAATGCCTGCGCTGTATGAGAACAGACCATGAACAAACGTGGCGTAGACTGTTTTTCAGGTCTGATACTAGCAGTAGCATTATATAAGGCGGCACTATCCTAATGGCCATTTTTCGACAGGGGTGTATCTGCAAATTTATCCTTGACAAAGAGCAAGATAATTACTCTGAATCTCGAACAGAACTCATTTGAGAATCATGATTTAGGCCTGTGGGAGGGTTCAGGAAACAGGATTTGCACAATTGGTTTGAAGGTCAGGAACATTGTGCAATTTCAATAGGGAAAGCAGTAATTTTAATGAAAGCGAAAAAAAAGAAAGAAAACTGTACTGGCGGCTAAATAAAATGTTTTGCTCTCAGCCACTTTTTTCCAAAGAGAGCAAGGAAACAGCTTTTATTGGGCTACAAATGTCTGACAAACAATTGGTATGAAACCTGAAATTAAAAGGGCAAACAAATAAGGAAAATCAATGTTGTCTCTACCTATCGCTCTAAAGTAAGCAGGGCAGATCTCATTTGGTGAAAAGGGCAAACCTTACTCCCACCCAAGCTCTGATGGTTTTATTTTCTATTTGAAACAGCAGTGGACCAGCTAGTCCTGTAATGGAAGCTGCCAGTCTGTCAGCCGGGTACATTTTTCACGCTGAGCCGAGGAATAGCACTGCATTTTATTTCTCACTTTTTATCCTTCTGCGGGCGTCTACTCTGATGCCTGATCAAAACTGACAATGTTGTTTACACTGCAGGTACCCTGCGGTCTCCTCCGGGAGCCTCATCTACACTGGACCCCTCCCCCCCCCCCCCACCACCCCCATGCTCTTGGCCCCACGGAGTAAAGCACTGCCGTTTTATTAGGCCCAAAACATGCCATTCCATGTGTAATTAAAGCAGTAAACACAACCAATACAGAACCAGCAAAAACCACTGTGTTCTCTAAGGATGGCAGAAGGTGTGGGAGATGGTTAGAAACAAAAGCAAGGGAAAAAACGACATCCCTTCATCTGCACGACACTGCCAAACTAAGACGTTTATAACTGCACCTTTAATGACTCATCTTCTCATGGCAGGATTATATTGCGGTGCTTTCCCTGAAACATCACATTGTATTGGGTTCTCTCTAAAATTAGTCTGGAACACTGTTGCAAGATGAAAAAAACGTTCCACCACATTTTGAATATGTTCTAGACTCTGATCTATGGTTTCTCGAGACCGCGGTGTGCATGTGAGCCAAAGCAATCCTACATGCTTGTAGCCTCAGACAGTTATCTAATTCACCCCCCAAAATGTCAGAAGGTAAGATATGAGACGAGACTCCAAAATTATGGAACGACTGAGTTCATCCGTTGTGGAAGTCGGGGCCTACCACGATATCTAAATCCAGATTAGAAACCCATTTCCTATTCTTTAAAAGGTCCAGAGCCATGAATGCTAACTCATTTCCTGATCAGCTAAGGAACCTGCTCTATTCCAGAGCCTGTCCCTGCCTTTCTCTACCTTGGCAGTTAATAGCTGATAATACTGTGTGAATTGTGTGAATCTGCAGCAGGTTAACTGCTTTTCAAATCAGCTCATTCCGCCACTAGAAATAAGCTAAATTCTTTAAACTTTAAAAACGCAACTGAAAACAGACTACATTTATTTTCACAGATTTACCTCTGGATATCCCTTAAAGACAATGGGAAAGAGAAGGGGAATTTTACACATTTCTCCTCACTAACATTTTCTCAGTTTGTGTTTTTGTCCTCTTAAGATTAAATTTCCTACATGATACCTCAGTACATATCAATACAAATTATTCCACTGTGATATCTTTAGCACAGTTCACCTATAGTTGATCTTACATTTACCCTTATCTCAGTTACCTCACCTGCTGTCAAAGCATCCTTGCGATTCCTTTTGAAATTATTATAAATTATGCATTTCCATTTTCTGAGACAGTTGTTAAGTGTAACACATTTGAATGATTGTTTGATTGATTCGAATAAAAATTAAACAAAGAACATTGACCTTTGACCTCCAGCTCCTCTGTTCTACTCAAAGCCACATGCTGAAAGCCCAGGGAAAGATGGTGGTCTGTTTATCTAGCCTTTTACCTGAGGGCCTCTCTGTGTCTGATCCCCTGTAGTGATGTGATAAATAAGAAAGAGAAGGGGGAAACACAGTCTCTGTTCAATAGAGGGTGCTTGGAGGCTTAGACCATGGTCCTGCATGTGCAAAGACAGCAGATCATTTCAAAAATCAATCACCCCCACCTTTAACCAAGACTCTCGCCCCACCCCTGGTATTGCACCCCGCACAAAATGCTCATCAGGTCGCTAGCTATTCCACAGTACCCTCGTGTCCTATAAATGAAGAATGGTGGAGGTAGCGCCACCACGGCCTTGCGTGGGGTAGATAGGCTTTTAATGGGATTCTGAAAATATTGCGGGGGGAAAAAAAAGAAAAATAACAGTGGAGATTAATTCATAAGAAGAGGTCGATGTGTGACTCAATCAAGCCGTGTCAGCGAGATTTAATTAGCCTGATTCCGTGGCCTTGCCTGGGACGGCCTTGCTGTGTGATTGGCGTTTCTGCGCGCATAACGACCTGGGTCCGGGAACGAGGCGGCAGGGTGTGCGTATTAATTAATGGCTGACGCCCGGGACTGGAGATCCCCCAGCGGTGCCATCGGCTTCCCCCTCATCAATGCTACGGCCTGATGTCACCACAAGGTCATGAGGTCACATGGCAGGCTTGGAAAGATGCAACACACACACACGACCACACTATGATTCTGTGTGCCAAACTGGAACTGAATTCAAAGTCAGGAAAGTGCAGTAAGGAAGCCAGAAAAATTAAATTAAATTAAAAAAACAATAAACCTTCATCCCATGGCTTCAGTATCGCATATTGCTTTGAAAATTTTGACTGCAATTTACACATGCAAGCAAACAGTAAAACAGCGATTTTACTTGTTTAGTTTATGGCGTGGGCACTGATTAGATCTCCATTATTTTCTGCATTGGCCACAATTCCCTACATGGTACAGCTTTGATGACACAATTAAAGAGCTAACTGCATTGAGCAGCTTGTGCCATAGGGCAGGCTATAACCCCTGGTTAATCCCTACCTCCCTCTGGGGGCTTGGATTAACTGATTATGTTTGAATTTTAATTTTCAGGAAGAGCCCATAATCTTCACCTTTTTAAATAGCTGATATGCAGAAAAAATCTTAAAAGAGGTCCTTCGTTGGTCATCAGAGGTCCTGAAGTGGACTGAACCACAGTGGGCCAAGCTCAGGGGCAGTAGGTATATTTCACACATGACTTCAGCAAGTTACGCGTGAACTTCCAACCATACATCTTCTGCTTCTTAGGAATTATATTCTGAAGTCAATGGTCAGAAAAAAACCTCTATTTGTGGCAGGTCTAGGAACAGCTGAAAAGAACAGCCTAGTAATCCCCAAATTACTAGCCAAGATACAGCCTTGTTGTATGATTATGGTGCATCATGTATATCTTCAATTTGGGGAGATAGGATTCACGGGCCTAGCTCGACTAGCTGATCAAGTGGCCAAGGGGCATTTATTAAAATTAAACACGACATTTTAACCTTAAAGTGCTGAATATATGTGTTACTCGTTTTAATTTATGCAACCTTGTCTGATTACAGGGCGCTGTTTCAATATTCCATTTAATTTTATTCAGTATTCCTCCCCTTTAGTGTTTTTAATCAATTCTATACCGTTGCATATGGCTGAAATTTTCCTAAAAATCCAATTAAAAATGTTCTTTAAAGAAACTCCCAAATTCTACCAACTCACCAAGGTAGTAAGGAGAGAGCGTAGAAATGCTGAGCGAGCACCTCTGCCGACATGGGAAGCCTACGAGGAGTTACTGCAGCTGCTTATTTCAGCTATTTAAAATGTTTCTACCATTTATTCAGCTATAAAATTCATCTGTCTCCACAGCCTCTTAGCACAAGTTCTTTGTCTTGTGCTTCTAATTGTGCTGTACAAACAGCTTTGACAAAACAGCACCATTATTACTTTCAAGAGGGGTGTTCGGTCTCTTCATACCTGTGCAGCGAATACACAGGGGCGTTGTATAAACAACTGTTCATTTACTCGATCACACAGCCACAGAAAGTGAAGTAATCTAGACAAACACCGTATAGTGGCTGACGTGCACTTTTAATGTACCGCGCAGAAGCCTCTGTTACTAACTTATGATGACATTAAGATCAAGCAAACTATGTGATTATTAAAGCAAAACTGGTCCTATGCAAACCATTTCTATAAATGAATGATTCCATATTAGTATTATAGAAAATCCAATTTATTTAGTTTTTTACTTAATTTTAAAACGTATTAATAAACATGGTTAAGAGGTCCCAATACATAATCATAAAATCCACATTAAAATGACATCCCACTTATTGTCCCCTATTTACACGGTGCTATAAATGGGATATCAAGCTACACTATGCAGTTAAAGGGTATCATTGCAAGTCAGCCACAATGAAGATTGACAACGCAGAAGATGGGCTCTCAACAAACTCAATTCCAAAAGAGGACTGAAAAGGGTCCAATACTGAAAACCGTTTAACCCCCGGACTCACAGGATTCACCTATAAAGCAGTATTCCAGTGTTTGATGGAGAGCTAGGGATGCATTCATATGAAACGCCCAGGGCTCTACTGCTGGTAAAACACAGGCACAAAGTTATTGACATCTTAAAGTCCCCTTATATTGAGAGGTCCCCTATACCAGAGATGCTGTTGTCAAAGTGCACTACGTACCAATGAATGCACTATGCATAACTTATGCAGGACTTATTTTTCTTGGTTTGTCCCCCCAAACTCAAACAAATCAACAGCATGAGGGCGTTTTGTTACCATCTGCATTGGGGAGGGTTTCATTATAAACTTGGTATTCAACTTGTAAAACACAAATGCTGAAGATCTATGGGAATGCTAACCATTCACTCACTCACTCACTCACTCAAAGAGGACGTACAGTCTGTTTCCATTAGGCTACAAGGAGCAAGGAGAGGGTGAAAACACAGTCACTGCTATGTTCTGCTGTTGCTACTGGAGGAGCTGAAAGTGGTCGTGTTTTAAGGGAAAGAAGGGTTACAGGTGTAACTGGTACAATCAAAACAAGCGATCAGATGACCTTTGAACAAACGCACTAGGCAATCACACCTCAAGTGGCACAAGACATGTCATAGCAAGCCATGAGGTTTACCTGCTCAGATGAGTCATGACAAACCGAAAACCCCTAAAGCAAAGAGCCCGGTGATATTTCTCAAAATATCTCAAACACTGGACTGACACACATAAAAACACAGTAAGTGAGGATTCAGCTTAGATTTTTTTTGCCGTGCGATGATGTCACCAATTTCCTGCTTTCACACGTTTTAAGAATGATTTGAAAACCCACGAGTGCACTTCACGGTATAATGGGGTCTAAGCAGGGAGAACCTGCAACATTTCCCTCGCTTCCAACTTTGTGGCAACAGTTTGGTGAAGGCCCTTTCCTGTTTCAGGATGACATTGCCCCCCTGCACAAAGTGAGGTCCATGCAGTAATGGTTTGTCGAGATCGGTGTGTAAGAACTTGACTGGCCTGCACAGAGGCCTGACCTCAACCCCATCGAACAACCTGACTGCGAGCCAGTTCTAATCGCCCAACATCAGTGCCTGACCTCACTAATGCTCTTCTGGCTGAATATAAGAAAACCCACAGCAATATTCCCATAGATATAGAAACATAGATATGACAGACATATCATGTAATAGTAATTTGGCATTCTGAAATGGAACAATTTGGCAGCCATCTTACCTGGCTACAGCTGAACCTATGGCAAAGTGTCTTGTACTTCCTAACCCACTGTGATGTCATAATCGGGTCTCAGAAGCCAGATAGCTGATGATTGGCTCATAGATACAAAACCATGGTTACTGGCCACCATCTTACCTGGGTATGGTCTCAGAAATTGTGGCACTAACTATGACATATGTCACATCTATTGTTCTATATCTATGAATATTCCAACATCTCGTGTAAAGCCCTCCCAGGAGAGTTGAGGCTGTTATAGCAGCAAAGGTGGGACTCCAAATGAATGCCCATAATTTTCGAATGAAATGTTGGATGAGCAGGTGTCCACTTTTGGCCATGTAGTGTAGGTATGCAGAGGGAATATAGGAACTCACCAGGGAGCTGGTATACGTGGGGTCTGAGGTGTTGTCTTGCAGGTAGCGCGACAGGCCGAAGTCGGACACCTTGCACACCAGGTTGCTGTTGACCAGGATGTTCCTGGCCGCCAGGTCTCTGTGTACGTAGTTCATTTCCGACAGGTACTTCATCCCGGCCGCAATCCCGCGCATCATTCCCACCAACTGGATGACAGTGAACTGGCCGTCGTTTTGCTGTGGGGATGGAGGAGGTGCATGTTACAAAGGGAGCTGTGGTAAAGGTCATTACAGTCTACATGTCCCTGTCTTTAAGAAACAGGCTTCTGACACCATAGCTAGGATGTTCGAAGTCTAAGAATCATATAGACTACTGATATTGTCAGTAAGGTGATCTCAATATCTAAGAATCAATGACTACTGACACTGTTGGTAAGATACTCTCAGGCTCTAAGAAGCACAAGCTACTGACTCTATAGCAAAGATACTCAGTTTCTAAAAACCACAAGCAGATAACACTATAGCTATGGTGTGTTCAGTCTATAAGAATCAGACTACTGTTGTTATGGCTAAAAATGACCTAGTATCTAAGAAACGCAGACTAATGACTCTATAGCTAAGATACTCTCAGGCTTTCTGAAGCACAAAGGCTTATGTAGGCATACACAGCCGCATTAGCAGTAATGATATCCTGTAGTATTCAATGAGCGATGGATTGCTGGGTGAAAATCATTAGTTTGCGTAAAACATGCATCAAATTAATTTTGGTGATGGCATTTAATCTTGGAAAATTAATAAACACTACCCCGGAATAATAAACATAATCATCATCAAAACTGATTTGTTTACAGTGCATTTTCCCCCCCTTAATGTGGTGAAAATAGGCCTCATGAATATGTATACCGTGGCACCGCATGACTATGGCGTGTGAGTAATGTTCCATGTCCTTCCAGCTCCGTGCGCTCGGCA